>JAWWLZ010000082.1:8760582-8787983 GCA_035041345.1 Poliocrania exsul | reverse complement strand
TGCGGTGATTGCAATCTTTGCTTGTTTAGCTTGGGTGTTTTCATTTAAGTTGAATGTGTTATGGCTCGATCCTGTATGTTGCAGGATTTGGTTCTGAAATTCAGGTCTGTTAGCAGCAGGTGTAGAACAAAGCAAATAGTCTAGCTAATATTTCTTATTTCTAGAAGATTTTTCTCACATACTTTGGCATTAGGCATATGAATCCAAACCTATGCAGGTGGTAAAAATTTACCTGAATATAACAATGGTTTTGAGACCTTTCCATGGCTTTTATTTTGCTCTTTTTTGGGGATATTTCAGAGCCATATCTGGTGTACCTCTTGTGGTAAGTTTTTTGAAAGCAATAGGCCACATTGTGTTTGCAATTATTTATTTCAGACCTGCCAAAGACAGAGAATCATGATGAATGCTTTACCCTTAAGTGTCCCAAACTTGCTTAAGTCTTAACATTTGTGGACATTTGACTTCTACCCACTTATTGAACTGCCCATGGAATTAAAAAGCCTGCAAAGGAGACATTCTAAGCACAAACACAGAATATGAAGGAAACAGACTGTGGTTATGGGCATTCATCCAAAATTACTGAGACAGTTTGTAATGCACCACAGTGGCCTAAACATGCAGAGGCCCTTGCAGTCTTCAAACTGATGATCCTGACTGTTCACACAATGGATGTAGAGTAGACAGACTTTGTAACAAAATACAAAACAAAACCCCAAACAAGCCAAAAAGCCCAATGTCATTTACTCAGCAGTTCCTTGCACAGCCATCCCAACCTGAGCACACTTCCCTAGTGCACTTTTCTGGTGGATCTCTGGCCTGAGGCACATTGTTCTTTGGCACTTTAGTGACTGGCCTTTGATATCTGAGCTGTGGCTCCATCCACAGGATGGAGCTCTGGAGTCCATCCACAGCCTGAAAGACGCCTACAGGAAAGCTGAAGAGTTGCTTGACTGGGAACAAATGTCCTTGGTTAGGGCCCATCTTGAAAACAAAACCAAACATGAATAAACAAAACTCCATTTTTCCCCCCATTAAATTATTTAATATTGGATTGCCAAGTTTCCTAGTTGAATATTTTTTAAAATAATAATAATTATCTGGAAAAGAAAAGTGAGCAGCAGAGTATCAAGATTCAGTTTGCACTTCTTATGTCATGATTCAGTTCCACTTCTTATAATCAAGATAGTAGAAAACGCTGAGAAATTGAAGTGAATCTTAACATGATTAAATAAATAGGCACATTAAAATGAATAATTGCTGCCACTTGAGAGCACTACTGACTATAAATTAAAGTCAGAGCACAGATAATTGCTTTATGAATCTATATGATCATGTCTGCCCAGTGAACAGGGACAAATCAATGTAGATGTTGGGGCAGATGAAGAGTGTGAGATGCTACACAGTGTTTTAATTTCCTGATTTATGAGTGGCTACCTTTGTGTCAAACAAACTCAGGAGATAGTTGCAGACAAAATTCAGAGGTTAGGAATGTGAACATGATAATAATGTGAACTCTGAGATTCAAGAATCAGAGTTGCAATATGATAGCAAAGTTCAAAAGCCATCACACAGCTTTGCAAAATTTGGAAGGATTCATATTTGTCCAGGCATGTTGCAGATTTTTTCTCTCCAGAAGGGTAACATAATTGATGCTGGAAAGAGGTTTGGAGGAAGTTCTGCAGTGATTAGGTTTTACATGATAAATTAAGGTGTGTTTGCAGTTTCTCAGCTACACAGAATGTCAGGCCAGGCAGGGCCTCTGGTGGCTTCTGACATGCCATTTGTAGTGCTCTGCTACTCGTGTGCTAATGTACAACTAAAATCTGATTATGCACAGTCTGAAATGTGCCCTGTTGTTTGTAAACTATTTTATCATCCTGCTCCACTTACCAAATACCAACATTTTAGTAATGGTATGCTGCGAGCTGGATCTCTGGTCATTAATTTGAAGACAGTCTTCTAACACACAGTGCTGCACTGCTGTGTGCTAAAATACATTACTGGGGTTTAACTCATTCTTAATAGTATTATTATTTTTTACTTCTGAATGCATTATCTCATAATAACTCCTTGAGGGATTATCTTATTTAATACCCAGGTATACCAGGAAATGGTGACATTCTTTAATTTCCCAAGAGACTTGGCATTCTGTGCCAGCATCTTAAATTTAGACTTAGAAGTAATCTATTACATATTAGCAATGAGAGAAAAAAGTAAAAAAGCTGTCTGGTCTAGTAATTAAAGTGCTGCCCTTCTACAAGGAATTGTTGCACTAATTTGGAAGCAAAACTTTCCATTGTAATTTAGTCTTCCCTCCTTCAGCTGAGTTAGTGGTTTCACATGGCCCAGTGGGTCTATTATTTTAAAAATGCTGTTCAGTGCATTTAAAAATTCTGGACAACATATTGTATATTGAGAGAATTTCCTCAAGAGTAATGGCACACACACTGGTTTAGTTTATAAAATGCAACTATTTATGCCCAGCAAAAAAATGCAGATAAAGCTGTCAGTGCAGTCGTTTGGAGGCAAGAGAAAAATGACCCACCCTCTATAAAACCAAATGTGCTGTATAGTAATAACTTTTACTTAATACTGTGTATTTACATTAATTAGCATATTGATATATAGGTATTAGAATTAGTTAATGGCTGTGCTGAAGGCTATTTCTTTAGTATTACAATTTAGTTAGCTCCCAAACTCATAACTGTGCTCTCATTGCACCTCTAAATAATGACTCTTGAATTGTTTTGGTATAAAACTCTGGGTATGATTTCTCTGCCACCCACCTAAACGTCCCTAGAAAGGTACCTGGTAAAGCTGACTTGAACTGGTCTGTCTGGGAGGTGCACAGTTATCCCGAGGGATGGCTCATTGTCCAGGGTGCTGCAGGGACCCCACACTGCAAATCTATTGCTTTATTAGCCTTACATTGTAACAAAATAAAACTTAAACAAAATAGTATTATGCCTAAGCCCACAGCACTTAACTAATTATCCTAATTTCATAGTACATTATGATACTGGTTTCCCTTCACAATGGAATTTCATCATGGCTTAAACACTGAGCACTGTGGAGAGAAACACACAGCACTGGAAATTTGGGGAGCCCTGACAGCCAAGAGCCTGCTGTGGAAATGCAGAGTTGCCTCTTGCATTTCAGGGCTCAGTGTCTGGTGCTGAATGTCCTGACTTGTCATGGTTAAGAACTGACTAACCTGGCTCATTTGGAACATCAGTCTGGGAATATTATAATAATATGGAGAAATAAATGCTTGGAGAAGTCCAAGTGACAGTCTTTTACAAAAATAACATGAAGGATAATGTTAGGGTGGTTAACAGTGAAATAATGTTTTGGCAGAAGACCAATGTGCCAAATTTTGTCTTCTGAGGGTATTTTAGAGCAGTGTTAGATGGCATTGCATGAGAACACAACTGTGAAGGTGAGTGAGTGACATGTCAGGGAGTGCCAGAAAACAGCAGGGGGCTGCAAGTGGAGATTTCAGAGCTGACCTTTGGGATGGTTTCGAGAGTCATGTGAGACAAAAGAGAGTCAGAAAGGGACTAAGAGGGGTGTGGCGGCAGCTGAGGGAAGCAGCTGCTAATAAAGGTAAGAGAAAAAGCTCAGGCTTAGAAAAAGGTTGCATAGATGAAGAGAAGAAAATATGAAGACTGAAGAGTGAGGGAGAAAAGAAGTAAAAGATTGAAAAGTGGTCTTAGGTTGAATTATCACTAAAGGATTTCACTGTATTTGAAAAAAAGAGAAACTACTGTGATGGAAATGAGTGGGTTTTTAAATAGATGATGAAATATTAGAAAATGTGCTTGAATTGACATAGTAATTTAAACAGGCCTGCTGTTGGTTTCACTATAGACAGAGATGGAAAAGTTGAAAGGAAAAGAACTCAGCTACTTCAAAAGTAATTTGTAAAGGCATTTTTACTATTTAAACTAATATGACTAACTGGTCAAAGAAATCATGGGGCAGCTGTACTCTGAGAATCCAATAATGGAGGATTGATTTGGCATTTGCATTTCTAATTCTGTTACGCATTGTTTTTTATGCCATTGCAGATTCCTGTATGAATCATCTCTGAAAATTTTGGATGAATTTTTAAATCCTTGACCACGCAGAAGCTTTGTCATGCAAATTAAAGGAAAGAAGATGTATTGCTTTTTTAAAAGTATTACCTTGTAAAATATAAATAGTTACAGTTTGATTTCTGGCTATGCCATTCGTTTAAAGCAAGGAAAATGTATAAAGGTGTGTATAAAAATTACATAATAGTAAAGATTTTTTCAAAAGCTGCAAAGAAGTTATTCTATATGAAAACATCTTTGTGGGAGGAATGTAAAATCAGTGGGTTTGTATCTTTGTTTTTGAGCAACAAATATTAATTGTATTATAGATATTCTGAGACTGAGGTAGCACCTCAGTCCCTGGGCCAACTGTACAGTATATTCCTAGAGATTATGGAAATTAATTTTATTTTGAGACACGTGTGGGACAAAATGGAGATTGGGAATAGCCATCATGGCTTCACCAGGGACAAACTATGCCTAACCAGTCAGATTTCCTTCCCTTTTGTGGAAGAAGAGAGAGCAAAGAATGTCGTGTTTCCTGTCCTTAGCAAAGCCTTCCTTACAAAGTATCCTCCCAGCCAAATTGGAGAGAGATGGGATGGATGTGCAGAAATAGAAGCTGAATGGAAAATGGGCTGGACCATCAGACTAGAAGAGTAACACTGCCCTGGAGTGAGATTGAGAGCTAGCTGCTGAGGCTTTCCTCAGGGCAGACACTGGTGCCAGTGCTATTTAACACTTCCATGAATAGCTTGGGCAATGAGATCAACTGCAGCCTTGGAGTGTTGACAGATGGCACAACTTGGGAGAGCAATGGCTGATCCTGTGGATCAGAGTTGTCCCATTCAGTGGCATCCTGACTAGCTGGGCTAAGGATCCACCCATCTCATGACATGTGCTCTTCTACCCACAATGGACTGATCCTGCATACATTGCAGGCACATGGAAAAGGGAGGCTTGTTGTGTCTGCACCTGCCTGGAGGAGGACTAGCAAAAGACTTGCCAGAGGGGCACATGAAGGGAATATGAGGGAACTGAAACAACTTGCAGCAAGAGAACTTCTTCTTGGACATAAAAACCAGTTATTATGAGAGTGAATTGAAACTGGAAGTGGAACCTGGAAGAAGTTACTTGGAAAGGCTGTGGCATATCCATCCTTGGAGATGTGAAGAACTTGACTGACAAGGAGAGTTCTGACCATGGATCGTTGCCACAACCACCCCATGGAGCACTACAGGTTGGGGACAAAATGTCTGGACAGTGCCAGGCAGAAAGGGACCTGCAGCTGAACATGAGCCAGAGTGTGCCCAGGTGGCCAAGAAGGCCAATGGCATCCTGGCCTGTATCAGGAATAGCATGGCCAGCAGGACCAGGAAAGTGATTCTTCCCCTGTACTCTGCATTGGTGAGGCCACACCTTGAGTCCTGTATCCAGTTCCAGGCCCCTCAGTTTAGGAAGGATGTTGAGGTGCCTGAAGCATGTCCAGAGAAGGGCAATGAGGCTGGTGAAGGGTCTGGAGCACAAGTCCTGTGAGGAGCAACTGAGGTAGCTGGGGGTGTTTAGCCTGGAGAAGAGGAGGCTCAGAGGTGACCTCATCACTACAACCACCTGAGAGGAGGGTGTAGCCAGGTGGGGGTCAGTCTCTTCTCCGGGGCAACCAGCAACAGGACAAAAGGACACTAGAAAGAAGTTCTTTACAGAGAGAGTGATTGGGCATTGGAATGGGCTGCCCAGAGAGGTGGTGGAGTCTCCATCCCTGGAGGTATTTACTGGATGTGGCACTTAGTGCCATGTGATGTAGTTGATGTGGTGGTGTTTGATCATAGGTTGGACTTGATGATCTCACAGGTCTTTTCCAACCTTGCTGATTGTGATTCTGTCATTGCTTTGGAGTTAGCCCTGCTTGAGCTAGGGATTGCACCAGATTCTCTCCTGAGCTTCCTCCCAACTTGAATATTTGTGTGATTCAGTGCCCAGTACAGTGGAGGGAAAATGCCCTAGCTATTGAACACAGACTTGATTAATACACGAATTGTTTTATATTTAGCTATTTTTATAAATTAATACTAATGATGCAGCTAATGCAGACATCTAAGCCACTTATTAAATTTTTTTCATGCAACCAGATGCTCTCCTAAGACTGAATGCTGATTGCACAATATTATTTTGCCTTGACAGATATCTGTAAATAACCTGTCTGAGCTCATGGCGTGGTTCAACCCCAGCCAGAAGCCAGGCACCACAGAGCTGCACTCCCACCCCTCCTGGGACTGTAAGGATAAAAGTCAGAAAGGAATTCATGGTTTGAGATAAAAACTGTTTAATAACTAATTAAAAATAATGGTATATTTTAAATTGTAAGGGAAAGAGGGGAAAAAGGGGAAATAAAATCAGCCAGCCAGTCCCTAAACAGCAGCTCCCCTGCAACCTCCCACCCAGTTTATTGCTGATCATGGTGTTATATGGTATGGGACATCCCTTGGGTCCCAGCTCTGTCCCCTCCCAGCCCCCTGTGCACCCCCAGGCTCCTTGAGGGTGCGGTGAGGGGCAGGGGAGGCCCTGTTGCTGTGTAAGCCCTGCCCAGCAATGGCTGAAAGATCCCAGTGTCACCAGTGCTGTTTGCGACACAAACCCAAACCCAGCCCCACAGCAGCTACCATGGAGGAACTTACCTCAGCTGGAGCCAGCACAGCTCCTAATGCTGTAGTTTTTTCTGGTTTGGAAGAAGATTTAATGGGAATCTGGAAAACAATTCAGCCACAGACCGAAGGAGCCTTCAGTGCCTAGCTTAGACCTGGACACCTAACACTTGGTTATCTACAATTAGGTGAAGTGGTTCTCAGTGTGGGCTGTGCACAGATATTGAGGGATTCAACGTTACCAAGTGGCACTGAAGCATGAGTTAATCAATTTGGCCAAATTAAGGCGGACTCTTCATTCTTGATTAAGATTTGTGCACAGAGCTGTACCCCCCTCTCTATCTAAACAGGCATCTACTGAGCTACTTTTCTTTCAGTCTAAGGGAGTGTAAGATTTTTTCAAGTATCTGCTCTATCAAGTGCAGTGAACTATTTTCATCCTGGTTTACATCAAATCGTACTTGACCTTGGTACATAAAACTTCTGTACCTGATAAAAGCTGAGTCAGCTGAATGTTGATATTTAAAAGCAATAAAGTTCTTAATAAACAAATGTCAAGCTTTGCAGCAGGACAGTCAGTATGTGCATGGATTCATGATTCCAGATTTACTTCATCCACAACAGTGGCCTGACCTAAAGGCCTCATGCTGCCCCAGCAGGCAGCTGCAGATCTGCCAACTGTTTATCTACCAACATCTTTATAAAAACTGTGTTCTTTGGCCTTCATTCTTCTACATCTGTTAACAGACAGGTGTTCCAGTAATGACCTTTTAAATCTTCTGATTATACAAATTACTTAATGAATATGTAAATAAGTTTCTTTTTTTCCCTGCTTCTCAGTCTTTCAGTATTTGCTCATATTATTAGATTAGAAAAGAATCAAAATTCACTGCCTTGTTTTTCCTCAGTGTATAATTTTGCTTTTTCAGTTTTCATGGAATTCATGTACAGATGTAGTATCCCTGCACCTGAAAGAAATAAAGGTCATTCCATCAGCATCAGAAATATGCAGATTTCTTCTGAATAACTCAGAGGTGATACTGCTAGGAAGGGTAAGAAATTTAAAGATAAGCCTTTGACCTCCTGGTTCTCAAGAGTGTTTAAATAATTTTCTGTTAGTCATGCGGCTGGTGTGCAGATTTCAGCTCACTTTCTAGTCCAGCTCTACTACAACTGCTCTGGCATGAAAAAACATTGTCTTTCTACAACACAAATAATGACTTTCTTGGAATTCCTTGAACCAAAGTCTATCAGGCTTTTTCCTTAGGTCTTTGTGGCAGATTTCATAAGAATATCATAGGAGTTTTAGGGTTTACTTGCTGTTTTCATTGCAAACATTAATCTTGCAAAATTTTAAATCTTTACATTTTCCTTCTGCTTGGAAGTTATAAATAAATAGGATTTTTTTAAGCAGAGTTATCTTTTGTAAACCTGTAAAACAGATTTGTTTCATCTTACTACTCAAAAGTGTTACTGGGGAAGAGTTGCTTTCTTTGGGTTTTATTATGGAATACCCTTGGCATTCAGCCAGCTGCACAATCCTAACTGTATGTCTGAAAACTTCACACAATCTTAAGACAGACTCTTTGACTTCCGTTCAGCTTTTTCAAGAAGTTGAACCTGACTTTGATTACTGAGCCAGAAAAGCCTCCTTTGAGCAACTGGCATTGGCAGTCCCTGGTAATGAAGAGCCAACCGAAGAATAAACATCCAGTCACAGCTGTACCCGTAAGTGCTGGGTCTGTAGCTCTTCCCTTTGTGAATATACATTCAGTACAAATGATACTGAAGAAAGCAATAGCTTTAAATTATTTGCAGTAATCAGCATTATTTTTAAGGCCTTAGGCCCCTTTTTTTTTAATGACAATGTTCATTTGCTCTTTTGTGTGGCTGAGAAACAAAGCCCAAAGTCTGTCATCTATCACAGCTTCAACTCGTGAGCTAAGGAAAAAACAAGCTTTTCCTCAGCAAGTAAACATCTTTAGGTATGTATCCAAGCACACAAACTTTCAGATTTGCCAAGGAAATGAAAAAAAATTCCACCTTGCACCTGCTGTTTACTCTATGAGAGCTGCAACTCACTTTGCATTTAAACTCCCATGTGCTGCTGCACTCAAGTACTTTGAGGTCTTCTGACTTAAAGAAGGAAATCTTTCACCTAACTTTGAAAATGCTTAGGGAAGGACACTTCTGACAATGACTGTGATGTGAAATCACAGACACACCAGGAACCTTCTATTTGCTGATCTGCTCCAGTGTCGTGCGAACCAAGACCATGGCACAGTGTCCAGCCGGGCCTGTGCCAGGAGCACCTGGCGAGGCAGCTGCCCATTCTGAGGGAGAAGCACGGCTCAGTACTGGCACCTTGACAAGTAACTGGCCAAGGGCAGCATTCAGGAACAGCTGCAGAACTTCCCACAGGTGGACAGCAGTTCTTTGGGTTCATTAAGCCCTTGCAAACAGGCACAGGTCTTGCCTAATCTGCTGCAGATAAGAACTCTGCCTGGCTCTGTGTGGCTTCTTGTCTGAGCACAACCCTGTGCACAGCCCCAGGCTTCAGACAAAGAATGATGGAGGTTTAGCTTTCATTTACTCAGCACTCACTGAGGTTTTTTCACTGGGTTGGGTTGTTCAGCATAGATGTGTTCTCGGTCTTCCCTAATCAAAGTAAGTCATTTGTCTGTTCAGTTCCACATCATGGTTCTGGAAAAGCTGCAGAAATTCCATGCACTAGCACTGAGGAGAACTTTAGCAGTGGAAATCCACTCTGTTTTTTCAGTCAGCATTTTTTGAAAACTGTATGGCAGGAGGAGTTCTGTTGTCTTCTTACTGCTCATGAGTCAAGGTAGTACAAGCTGTTACTGACCTCTCTCTCCTGTGTTACTGATTTTAACCAGAGGACCACCTCGTTCTTAGCAAAATAACTTGGTTCTCAAACACATGACTTGACATTTATTTCGTGGTGCTTACATTACTTCAGACTTCACTTTGCTATATTCTTCCAATGCAAAATTCTAGTATTTTGGTTTTATTCTGTCAACTTGTCCCAATATATGTTTCAAATATATGTTCAAATTTAATTAATTTATGATTATTTTTGTACTGTCTTTAATGAAAATATTAAATAAGTTGCTGTTGCAAAACATCATTAGTAATTCCTTTGCAGCCTAATCCTAGTTCCCTCTTCTGTTAATTCCTTACCCATCTTACTACACCTATAACAAATCCTTGCCTTGGGTTAATACATTTTTATTATGTTGCAGTAGCAGATGCTTTGCTGTAAAGCCTTACATTTTAAGCAGGTACATTTTAGCAGTTCTTGCTGGAAAAGTATGTGAATCCTCCTTTTGAGTTCTTTGAAATGTGTAATGACATGTGCTTCCTGCCTCTTGGGGTAATTATTAAAGCCTAAGATAAACTGTTTTGTTAGCTCAACTTTCATCTGAATACAGAATATTAATTTGGCCTTTTTTTTTTCCCCTTTTTTTTTCCTACTATAGCCATCCTTACTTACCCATTGCCCAAAATGCTACCTGAGCACCAGCTTCATAGCAAGAAATGTAGGCTTCATGCACTGACCTTTCTGAAATCTTGCCATGATTATTAAAAATAGGCAAGTATTAGCAACATTATTTTCTCAGAACAGCATCTAAAGGAAAAATACAGCACCTGTAAGAGCCTCCAAATTCAATTAGGCCAGTCTAGGAGAGTACTTAAAAACAAAACCCAACAAAACCAAACCTCAGGTGACTCCAGTTCCTGCTCTGGGCTATTTAATGACTGTATGAGTGAAGTCCTCCCACAGCTCCATTGAAGGAAAAGCTCCTTTGACTGAGTCAGCTCATTTTACTGATCACAATGGCAAATGCTGATGCCTTTCTTACGCCATTCTGTGACTGGACACTGCTAATAAATGACATAGAGAAAAGGCTTTTACTCTCAGTATTTTCTCAGTTCTGCACAAAGAGGTGTGCTAAGGCTTGTCCTTTATTTAAAAGCAGTCCTTGATTAAAAGGAACCATCCTTCCTGACAAAAACAGTTACCTTTCTCTCATCTTCTGTCCCCAGATTGGCTCTCATGGACTGCTCTCTTCACCTGCAGCTTGGCTGTTTTCATAGGGCTGTCCACCCACAGTGTGTTAAACTGCTTTGCCAGTGAAAGCTGTTTCTGTCCAGTGCCTGAGCTGATCACTGGGCTCAGAAACTGAGTCTGCCTTGTGCACAAGGGCTGCTGGGGAATGTGCAGTGGTGACAAGTCCAGGACAGCTGCAAACATGTCTGAGATGTGCACTGGTGATCCACTCTATGGCCCAAGAATCTGGTTTTTAAATGAAAAAGGTTAAAGGCAGGTTTACCAACTTCCAGTGTTTATAATTTTTTTTCCGTTTTTAGATGTCTGCTATTGTCAGCAATTAAAAAGTTAAGCTTATGATAAGACTGAAAAAGAAGGATGTGCAATGAAATTGAGAACTGTTAGATGCAAGAAAATGAGAGAACTTATCAAAGCATCTGATTACAGCCTCCTGGTTCCATGATTTGATCTACGCTGGAATCGACAGCAATATTTGGCTCCTGAGCCATCCATCACAGGTCAACCAGCCCCAGGGGATTCTTATCTTCCCAGCCGAGATCATCGAGCCCTGAACTGCCTGAGCACCACACAGAGATCAGGGAATCCAGGCTGCAGTTTTTAATTTATCAGTGGATCATGATGCATTGATTGAATGCTTAAAAGCAGGCTTGTTTCAACATGATCTAATATTAGAAAGCACTCTGTGCTTTTTGATGAGAGACTCTCCTGTGCAATTAGCACATCTGAGCAGGTGTGATGCTTTTGGCTCTGGAAATATACTGACTTTGTGGAAAAAATATATATATGTAACAGTTTTTATGGGTTTTTTTAATCCTAGTGAGAGGGAAGCAAAGAATTCTTTTTTCACAAACCTGTTTTGAAGACGATCTTTGTCCTCTTGGCTCTCACCCTTCCTGCTGCAGTTCTAGTTTAGGACAGCTCTTTCATCTCTAATTTTATTCATCTGCTAATGAAAGAAAATACCAGTTATTTTTGTCTTAGTATTTTTGCTGGCTGTGCTTAATGTAATTCTTTCCAGTAGAATTTTGTGCCTTTACCACTTTTTCACCATGATACTCCTTTTTTGCATTGGAGATTAAATGATAGAATACTAAATACCCATCACACACCCCAAAGCAAGAACCTTGTTCATCTCTCTTAGGATCATCTGGAGAAATTACCTTTCACAAGGTGGAGTTTCCACCCCTGGCCCAGTAGATTTCTCTCAAGCACAGAAGGGCCCAGGCCATGCTCTGGCTGTAGACAGTTCTAGAAGCACACAGGGAGGGCAGGAGGTCTCTGACTGCCCCATCTCTGCCCTCCCCAGTCCTCTCTAGGCCACCTCTGTGTGGCTGCTGCTGCAGAGCCCCCTCATCCCTTCATTCAGTGGGTGGGACCCCAGAAATGTATCTTTGCTTCACCCCTCTTCCTCTTTTTTTTTTTAAATCTTTGACTGCCAACCCCATCACAATTGTGTCGCACTAGAGAGGCTGCCTGTGAGTTAGGATGGCATTGGGAGATATGAATTTTTAAACAGGAAGAATTTGCAGTCCTGGCCTGCCCTTTTGAAGCTGGTTGCCACTCCTTGGCATTACGGAGAGTGGTGTGTCCACATTTATTAACACTTTTGCATAATAATTCTCTGTGACTCAACCCACTTAGTCACATACAGTAGAAGCTCTGTTATACAGAGCAGAAAAGTTCATGGGAAATGCTCAGCCTAGGAGGGAGATTCCCTTGAGAAGAAAAGTAGGTGTTTTTGTTTGGTCTTTGAGGCTGTATTGGAACACTGAACTACAACAGAGAGCAATAGGAAGGCTTTTAAAGTAGTGATTCAGAACAGGAAAAGAGCATCCTCTCTCCTCTATTATTCAACTTTTAATAGTTTCACCAAAACCCATGACTGTTCTCAACATAATCTTGTACTTACAGGGACACATAATGTAATTTCAGCATAGTCCAAACAATGTTCCTCTCCCCAGCTGTCATTGCCATGAACTTTCCCTCTTTTTTACTCTGATCGCAGCATACCCTCAGTGACCTTCCTTTAAAAGAAACACATCATAGGCAATGGCCCAAGGAGTCTTGTACTCTGAGATATCAAAATGCCTTGAGCAAGGTTTTCTCATTTTTTATACTAGACATTACATGCTTAATTTATGTTTTATTTATTTTTTGCTACTCAAAATAACCCATGTCAAAAACTATTAAGCTATAAAACTGAAATGAAAAGTATCTGGAGTTGCTTGTACTCCTTTCTGAGTTGCTACAAAAGGTATTGTTCAATTCTAGATTTCCTCCCAGCATGCTGGCATGAATGCATCCTCAGTGATGCTCCAGGTTTATAGTCACAGAACTCTAGCAGATATTCTCACTTCTAGGTTACCACCAGCTTTGCTTCTGAGTGTTACAGTAACCAGGACAATGTTTCCCAGATAGAACACAGGGGGTGGATGAGCTTACCCCAAAAGCATATGATGTCTTCAGCAACAGGCAGCCAAAGTGAGAGAGAGATGCTGGATAAAATAATGGAGAGGAACAAAAGTGGCTTCTTGACTGTTTGCTGCCCCACACCTCCTCTCACCACTCCAGCAAGGGACTGGAAAACCCAAGAATCCGTATTTTTCACATCCTCCCTCCTATGTTTTCAGGATGAGAGGAAATGGCCTCAAGCTGTGCCAGGCAAAGTTTAGATTGGATATTAGAAATTATTTCTTTGTTGAAAGTGTGGTCAGGCATTGGAGCAGGCTGCCCAGGGAAGTGATGAAATCCCTATCCCTGGAAATGCTGAAAATATGTGTGGATATGTCCCTTGGGGATATAGTCTAGTGGTGGACACACTGGTGCTGGGTTAATAGTTGGGTTCAATGATCTTGGAGGTCTTTTCCAACCTTAGAAATTATAGGAGTCCATGTAACACATAAAAACATATTTTAAGAACATTATTAGAACTGAAAAATCAGGCACTCTAAAGTCAAGTAGTAACAAAATGAAGATGTGCAGAGATTAAATCTCTCCTTTGATTATATGTTGAATGACATGAAATCTTTAGTCACATTAAGAGAAGCTACTTACTCCACACAAACTCTTCTCTGTATCTGCTCTGTGGGTGATGCAATCCCTTCACTGTTGACAAGGCAGCAAATAGTCAGTGCTTTTTTCCACTCGTGGCTCACCACTCAGCTCTGCACTTGGTATGCTGTTCACACCCAGCTCTGAGGACAACATTGTAACTGGTACTGTGGCACTCCCAGCAATTTCGAGTGATTCAAGGATCGTTCCAGCTCCCTGTAGGTTTACTTATCACCATCTTACAAATTCACAGTGAGACTGAGGTAAAAAAATGTCTATGAATTTTGGGAATTCAGTGTGAGATGTCAGATTATAACACCTGCCACCTCAAGGCACCCGTCTCCAGCTGCAGCTGTGGGTGCTCAGCACTTGGACCATTGCATGTTCCCAAGGCAGGCACAGCAAGGGAGGGACATGTAACCGGAGCTTCCCCAGTGGCTTTAATCAGCCACAGGCCTGTTCTTTCAGAATGACAAAGTGCAGTAATCTCATTCATCCTTTAATTGAGCACGAGAGGAGTGGGTATCTCAGGGGATTAGTTATTGGTTGTAAAATCCATTCACCAAGCATCAAGTCTTACAGATTAGCAAAGATGGATGAAAATAGAATTTTTAAACTGTTTCTGAACTCCTTTCCATTAAAAGCACCTAATTAATTTTAAGATTCGGCTTTCTATTGACATTTCAAATCAATTTTAATCAATGGTAGCCAAATCTAATTATTCGTTGCACACCTCAGGGTTTCAAGCTGGTTTTCGAAGAACAAGAACCCCTTCTCAAAAAACATTTACAAGTCTCTAGTCCTTTCATCTGGATATCCCATCAAGGTGTGCTCAGACAATGAGGTTTTCAGCTGTACTGAGAACTCTAAATGCCCATAAAAATCAGCAGGAATTCAGGTGGGTTTGATTTTCAAATCTGCTTCCAGTGACTACAAAACAGACAAGTCAGAGTTCAGCATCTGGGGTGATCTGAGATGGTGGTGGGCATTAGCAAGAAATTGAGGCTTTCCCAGTCAAAAGGAGCCAGCTCTAGAGCACATCAGTGACCTGTGCTTGTTCTCACAGAGGCCATCTCTCTCCCAGAGAAGGTCAACTTCCTTTTTATAGCCTGGCACGAGATGTAAAGATGCCAGAAGTGGCCTCAGTCCAGATTCATCAATTACCATATTCCCTTCTTAAGGCACCAGGGATCTGTTCTTTGCAGCTTCTGAACATTGATCCAAGGTTGCTTCATGTCACTTTTCCCTTCTCTTCCACCGGTTTTACATCAAACCCAGCCCCAGCACCCTGCTTCCTGTAGGTGTTATGTAAGTGGCATTTGAACAAGTCAGCTAGAATTTGAAATGAATCTTAAATGAATTTGGGTTCAGTCCAGAGCTGCAAATGCCGGCATTTACAGAAGCTGCTCCCTTCAACATCCCTTGCAAACCAGCAGGAGAGATTATGGAAATTTTCCTCACAATCCCAAGCTACAATGCACACCAAAGTGACTGGTGTGGTACCAAGGGCTCCTACAGCCTCACAGGTCAGCTCAAAACACAGAACCCTAAGCACTCATACACAGAGATGTTTAGTCTTCAGTTAATGTCAGTCACTTCTCCTGCTGTTCTCACAGGTAATTTTCTCCAGCTGCATTTCATCTCTTAGGCCCTGAACATTCCACTTCAGGCTCCTTTCCAGCAACACATAAAAACCATTATCATTCAGCTGCAGCACAGGGAATAAAAGACTGGCTCACAGCTTACCAGTCATAACTAAAATCAACCTGCTTCTTGCCTTTCCCTTTTTGAATTCTATCAGTTGTACAGTTGCACAGTTCTCAAGGATTTTTTCTTCTGGCTTTTTACCTCCTGTTCCTCCTCCTGTTTCAGTGATGCTGAAATATCTAGAGTAAAACTAGCATGCACCAGAGTAAAGACATTTTCTAATACAATTTTAGAAACAAGAAAAAAGCATTAAAATAGCTGAAATCAGCCACACATTAAAGCATCACTCTTAGATACAACTGAATTGCTGTGATATTCGTGAAGTCAATTGTACCACCCTCTTCCATCAAGCAATCTGATATCCTCTAGACCCAACATATTGATTTTTGTGCTAAACTGAATTCAGTATGAATTCATTTAAAAATTTCAAAGGCTCTGCTAGTTTTATAGGTGTGAAATGAAAAATACTAAAAATCAGTATTTTTTGTATTGAATACTCAAATCCTTTCAAGTACTTGTAGTTATACTATGAAATGTTGAGTAAATGAAAGACAACAACCACTGCTTGCATGACATGGGACTACACCTTTTCATATCAGGTAAAGATTTTTCACTTTAGGAACTTTCTATTCCTTTAATAAACTTGGTTCCTGAATGCAGAATACAACCACCAAATTGAAATTTAAATGAGTATTTGTTCTGCTATGGAGAGTGTGGTGTGACTTCAGCTCTCAGTAATCCAGGCTTCTGTAGAGCTTCTCATTCTCTAAGCACTCTTAATGTCTCAGGCACTTGAGGGCTTTTTAGACATCTTGTTTATCACTATTGCAGGGTAAAGTCTTTCCTTCTTAACTGCTTTAAAATATTAACGGTTTTAATTCTGTATTTTAAAAAACATGTACGTGGAATAAGTGATATATTTTCTCGTTATGAAAGGATAAAATACACAAAGCTATAGAACCATGCATGCATTTTTTCAAATTACATGAGTAAAAGAAACTACTTGTGAATACATAATGCAAAATGTCTGTTAACTTTTTTGATTGTTTCTAATACCAAGGGCTGTTACAGCCTCTGCAATACAGTTGCAATACACCCCTCCTATAATTTAAATACAAATCTTGGCACTTTAAACTTTCCATCAACAACAGTGAATAAATATAACCAAAATATTCCAGTCACTGTGCGAGTGTCTTTTCCAGATCACCTTGGAGAGAGTCCGGTGCTTGTCAAGCTGCTAAACCAGAGTTTATGGCTCTCACACCAACAAAGTGCCAAGTGGCAAAAGGTGCTGCTCCTCCTGTAACCATGGCACTCCAAGAGATGGCCCTAGAGATGGTTTTTCTGGTCTCATTTTTCACAGTCTTGTGAAAGAGGTCCTCAAATCACAAGCAAGGTGTAGGAACCTTCCTGCTGCTCAGCCAGCTCTTTCTGCCCTCGGGAAAGTGTGGCAAAGGTTACATGGGCAGCAGAGCCTGCAAAATCTCCATTTGTGTCTGTAGATACATCTACAGGCTTTGAATATTTTACTTATGTCCTCCTAAGCCAGAAAATGTAAATAATAGAATAGTACAAATTCTGTCTTGTCTGGGCATGGATGTAGCACAAGCCTCTCTATCTCTTTCCGTGCTCTTTCACCTCTAACCCCCCCAATAGATCTTAAGGCTCTGCCAAGACATCTAGTTTACTGGATCTTAGATAAACTGCCTGATAGGTATTGTTCCCTGTAGACTTTGGGCCAGTTAACAGGACAAATGATCTGCAATAACGTGCTCTGAAGTCTTGATTTGGGAAAAGGCAGATGAGGGAGACAGAGGGATGAGAGAAAAAAAGAAAATGGAGAAGGTAATTTTAATGTTGGTTTTGTTGTTGGTTTGTTTTTTTTTTTCTAGAAGGGCTTGTTTGTCTGCAGGTAAAGTGTATTTAGCATAGCTGGAACTGACCTTTTGTTCAGACTCTTCTTTATACTTGGATAAACTGACAAATAGACAAAACGTGCAGTTCTATCCTGTACAAATACACAGACACAATTTCTGCAATCACACAGATGTACCTATGCTTATATAATTCTCATTTTTTATTAAAAAACAGACCTGCAAAAGCCTTCAAATGTGACCTCGGTAGCTAAGTACACAATAAAGCTCAGATGCCACCTTTGTGGTGGTCTTATATTTAGCCTTTAACTATCCCATATTATTTTGATCCTGTTTACAACATTTTATTCATATCACAATTACTTATAAGTATATAAGTATTAAGAGTGTTTTCCCTTTGTGTATCTTTATGCCTAAATTATTCTCTGCCAATATTCTACTTTAACTGAATCTTCTTTTTTACACCCACCCAATTTTTGGTTCCTGTAATTTTGGCACCCTTTGTTCTTACATCTCAAAAAAATTCTATCATCAATTCAATTTTCAGCTTATTAATGCACCACTCCTAATATTTAAGTCTGAACGCTATGAAATCAACACAATAAGTCCTATACTCATCCTCTTGACTCTTCCATGCTAAATTACTGCCTACTAAGGTCTTCTCTAACAGGGCTGTTTGCTTTTAAGATAATTTTGAACAGCCCAGTGAAACTGAGATAGAGGTTGACCTAAATATCCAGTAGTTAGTTCATATCTTTGAATCAACCAGAGTAAAAATTTGAACCTTTAAAAGGGCACACATGTGTGCTGGCTATTGGGGTAATTAGGCATTCTGGGGTCTTTTCTGGCCCCCTATGAATCTTTTTTTCTGGCCCTTACTAGTGGATTTTTAATTAAAATGTGTATTTCTCATGAAAAACCTTAGTCAGACAGCACAGCATTTTCAAACAGAAAAGTGTTTCCTTGAAAAACTCCTGTAGTTACCATGGATAAGGATGTAAATCTTTCATATACATAAAACCATATAGATTATCCAGCTCTTCTTTCACTTTGCCTAGCATGTTTTTCACATCTAAATGAGTATCATAAAAAGACTCAGCTCCAACAATTAAGGACATGCAACTTCAATATGTTACTCACTGGGCTGAAATTTGAGATCTATAATTTCCAATGTCATTCTTTCATAAAGCCTTACATTCACCTTTGGACACAACACCAAGGAATGTTTTATCCTCTCAGCCACTACTCAATATCTTTGCAAGTTTAGAACACCTTCTTTAGAAAAGACTTCTGTATGCCCTTACAGAAATAACTTGCTGATACCCTCTTCTATCTCTGTGGTTCTGTTTGAGCCCAACAACATTCCTGACTTGAAGGGAGTAATTTTTCTATTCTTTCTAGTAATTTTCACAAACGAGTTTCATGCTTTAGGATTTCTTTTTCCACAGTTGAGAAACTTACTGAAAACATGACAAGAAAAACCACAATCAAAACAACCTCACAAGGCTGGTAAACATGGGTGCTCAATTTATTATACTAACTGTTAAAAACCTTGGCCCTGAGAAATGTCTTGAAAATGACAGTGAACCAGCACGTAGCTTGTGTGTGACATGTTATTTAAACTCTGATACTATTATTCATCTAATTTGCACACAGACTCAAGTCTTGCAGTTTTTACACATCATTAACAAAATTCATTATACCTAATACCACTGACTTCAATCTGTCTGCTCCTGGGGCTTTAAGATGGATCTGTGCATCCTTGTTAAGTGCAGCCTGCTATAAAACTATAAAATACAGCCAGGTAGGGAATGCTCTACACTTTCCAGTCCTGAGAATTGCTACTTGAGTTATTTCCAAATGGCTAATTCACCTACCAATTGACTCTTTACTCTACACCTGACTCCTGTCTTTACTAAATTTGTATACTCAGGGATTTCTTCAATTATTGTCCTTTCTTGATTTTTCACATTGCTTCACATGCTTTTAAACAAATGTCATTATTTTGCTAATTCTGTGCACAGAGTGGCTATGAGAATTTTAATTTCCTTTTAGAATCTGCATAGTATTTGATTCACAGGAGCTATGCAAATCATTCCTTGCAGAGCTGCAGTGACTTCCAGTAATATCCCTGCTATTTTGTATTTTGACGTACAACTTGTTCTCTTGCTGTGCCTGCCATTTGCTCCTTTTTTACCTTCAGTTGTTTTGCAGTTCTCTGCTAATTCCAATGACCTTTTTCCTTGTTCCTACTACTAGCTTTTAAAGCCAGATGGTTTGCATAACCCATGAGAATATACTAATTTATGTTTCAGCACTTTCATTTCTCTTCTTGTCCTTTCCATAAAATGCTTTTCCCTCCTTTTCTGTTTCTCCCCTTTCAGTGCTCATATTTCTTTCACAGTCGTCAAAATTGATTTTCCTGAGGTAAAGAGACCTTTTGGCTTAGTGAAACCACTCCCTTGCAAGATGTAAACAGTCAAGTAACACACCTCAAGGACAGAAATGCTTGAAAAGACCATTTAGTATCAATATATATCAATATACTTTTTTTAAAAGTTCTGTTTTCTGAATCAGATGTTGCCCTTGTTTGTATCTGAGTCACCACCCACAAAGGAAAGGAGGTGACTTTGCACCAGTTCTAGAAGCCATGACTCCTTTCCCCATTATAGAGGCTCAAGCTTTTCCCACAGAGCAAAACTGGGAGAGTAAGAGAAGTCTGCAACTGCCTGGCAGGGCACCAGGAACTGTAAGTGCCCCTTTGATGCCCCCCATGAGCTCCCACCCAGCCCCCTTGGCCCAAGCCTGGGGCAAAGCACTGATCTGGGCCCCCAGGCTTGGCTGATACCCCATGGCAGGTCCCAGCTGGTCCCAGCGTGGTGGCTGGACTTGTGTCCACCACCTTGGTCTGGATGTGTTGGGGTTGTAGTCCCTGCCACCTTTGAGGTGAGCAAGAAAGAATGTCTGTGCTTTTCCAGGGTTAGTCTGTTCTGTGAGCTTTTGTTATTTACTTCTTTGGTCTCGGGAAAAGCCACTTCATGTGTTACAACACTTAGTCCCCGTGTATCTTTACTTCTCTTGAGCTTGAATCTGTCTTGACTATACCTGGTTAAAGCCAGGGCTGAAGTACATAGTTACAGCCTGAAGGATGAAGAAGGCCAGGAGAATCTGAAACTTGAGGGTGGAACAAAGCAGATGTTTGGGTGATGGAGTGGGCTGGGCTGGCCATCACTCCCTGTGGCATGGAGTTGGCTGTCCTGGTCAAAAACACATCCCCTGCCAGGAGACACGGCACCTGTGCTGTTCCACCTCAGTGGCTAAGTGTTGTTACAATGAGTTCATGAGAAAAGGAGAACCTGGGAACCAGGAGAGTCCATGGGTTTGTACCTGAGACTCCTAATCCCTCCTGGCAGCCTGGACTGGTGCTCCCACTCGCGTGGAGTGAACTGGAGACAGGAGGCAGGAGGATGGACACGTCACCCATGCAGACACCTCCCAGGCAAACTCACAGAGGTGTTTACCTGAGGGCTCATAAAATCCTTCAGGATGGCCAGTAATTCTCTGTGGAGAAAGCCTTGGTAAATAAACCACTGCTGAGGAAGTCACAGGGAGGATCCACCCAGGTGATAAGTGTTCCAGGGAAAAACTTTGACAGGGTCAACTTGTTTCACAGAATCACAGAATTATTAAGGTTGGAAGGGACCTCTGGTGATCCTTTAGTACAATTCCCCTGCCAAGGCAGAGTCACCTGGAGCAGGTGACACAGGAATGCCTAAAGGGTGGTTTGGAATGTCTCCAGAGAGGGAGACTCCACGACCTCCCAGGCAGCCCGTTCCACTGCTCTGCCACCCTCAGTGCAAAGAAGTTCGTTCTCACGCTGAGGTGAAACTTCTTGTGTTTTAGTTTATGGGCATTGCTCCCGTATGGTTCCATTGTTTCCTGTACAGGTGTGCGGAGCGAGCACATTTAATAACTCCCTTCCCATGCCCAGCTATGTTTAGGTGGGACACAAGGGGATCGCCTTTCTGGCGGGCAGGATCCAGCCCCACCAGGGCCGGGGATGGTCTGGAGCCAGGGGCAGCCCCAGCGCTCCCTGTTCCCAGGTCAGCCCCAGCTCTCCCCCAGCGCTCCCTGTTCCCTGGGCAGCGCCAGCGCTCACTGTTTCCAGGGCTCCCCCAGCGCTCCCCGTTCCCCGGGTCAGTCCGAGCGTTCCCCGTTCCCAGAGGGAAGCCCCAGTGTTCCCCGTTCCCAGGGGCAGTCTCAGTGCTCCCCGTTCCCAGCGCTCCCTCGGCCCTCCCTGTTCCCCGGGTCAGCCCCAGCGCTCCCTATTCCCGGGGGCAGCCCCAGAGCTCCCTATTCCCGGGGGCAGCCCCAGCCCTCCCTGTTCCCAGCGCTCCCGGTTCCCGGGCCAGCCGCCACCCCGCGGCCCGGCGGGCGGAGCGGGCATCGGGAGCGCTCCCCCCGCGGCGGGGCCGGGCGGGCCGGACCGGGGCGGGGCCGGGGGCGGGCGGGCGGTGTCGGTCGCTGTCCTGGGTGTTGAATCAGCTGCGGCTGCCGAAGCCGGAGCCGAGCCGGGAAGCGGTCGCGGGAGGCACCGGGCGGGCGGCATGGAGTGAGGGCTGGCGGCGGCGGGCAGGGGAGCGGGGCGTGCGATGGGCCAGGCATGATGGGCGCGCTCGGCTCCGTCCTCCCGCTGCTGCTGCTGCTGCCGTTGCTGCTGCCGCCGCCGCCGCTGCCGCAGGTGCTCGCAGCCTCCCCGCGCGTCCAGCTGCGCTCCGCCGGGGCCGCCGCCGAGGCGCGGATCGGTGAGTGGGGCGCGGGGCGGCGGGTGCGGGGGTGGTGAGAGCGCGGCCCGGGGGTGCCCGAGGGCTCGCCGGGGCGGATCGGCAGGGCCCTGTGGCCGCTCCCGCACCGCGGGCCATGGGGGGCCGTCCTCCCCCCGTCCCTCCCAGCCGGCTACGGGTAGGGGGCCGTGTCCCCCGATGCCTCATCGCCGGCTCCCATTTCCCTGTCCTCATCCCCCTGGTCCCTCCCGGCCAGCCCCATCTCACTGTCCTCGTCTCCCGGTCCCTCCTGGCCGGTCCCCGCTCCCCCGGCCCTGCCCCAGCGGGATCGCGGGTCCCCCCGGCGGGGCCGCTCCGACCCCCCGGCCCCACACGCTGAAAACTTCACGGGTCTCATGGGCCCCGGAGTCAAGGTGCACCAGAGACCAGTCCCCGAGATGCCTCCAGCTCCCACATCCGTAACCCTTCTCACAGTTTGTTGCATTCAGCCCTCTGAGCTGCGCTTATCCTTGGATAAGACAGAAAATCTGCGGCCACAACCCTCCAGATGCAGCCTCGGCCGGTGTGTCCCCCCAGCTCGTTGTGCTGGAGGTGGAAGTCAGCACTGGCTCCGGGTTAAGGCTTTTTTGGAGCTGTCATAAAATCCCCAGAGCAGAACATTAAACAGCCTCTTTCTGCTGAGACGTTCCCTACCAGCCCTTGCCTCTTTCAGAAGGCACCATCTGCACTGAACATCCCCATCTGTGAAATGACCCACACCAGAGCTCGAAGGGATCCTGAAAACAAACTCTGTGTTTAAGATCGATGCATTTCTCCTGTGACACTCTCCCTGGCAGTCCTTTCCCTGTACTGAGGCACTCAGGACTGTATGCTTAGCTGAATTGTCTATTAATGTTAATATCTATTGATACAGTCAGTTGCATTTCACTTACAGTATCTTCCTGGAGCTCTCTTTAAGTCAAGAAGGTCATAACTTGGTGAATTTTGTATTTTTTTCCCCAGTTTAATACCTACCTAGTGCGGTTATGAAGATCACAGAGTGAAAGCTAAACAAACTATCCCTAGGAAATCTTTCTCTAAGATAAAAAATCAAATAAGAAACAAAAGAAACCTTCCACAGGAGTGTCAGTGCAGTTTTCCTCATACACATTCTGTTTATTAAGAAAGAATTAAAATCAGCTGACCATGTTTTTAATGAGGTTTCAGTCAAGTGGCAATAAAAATGAGCTATTATGCTTGCTCTAGTGAAGGTAGTAATGCAAGGTTTTAAGGAGAAATGGTCTGGACTGGATTTATCCCTCCCTCCTCTCTCCTGGTTGCTATAGATATACACTGTTTCTCCTAATCTGCTGAAGAGAAAGCTTGCATAAAAATACTGAAAGCAATAGCTGTAATTTTTACCTTAAATAATGCAATAGGCTTTGCACTGTGCTTTCCAACTAGTCATGTTTTGCTTCTCTCTCCCTAAACACAAACTGCAAATCAGTCTGGGTCACAGGATATTTTTCAGCTTGTTGTAGCAACCAAGCAGTGTCTGTGTTTGTCACTTCCCTGTAGCTTCCCTGTGCTCCTGCCTGGGCGAGGATCCCTGCCTGCCTGCCGGTTAAGGCTGTCCTTGCCTGGAAGGGGATGGGGGAAGAGCAGGTTTGATTGTACACAGGGAATCCAGGGATCTGGGAACTAAAATTTGCAGGGATTTCAACAGCAGCAACATGAGCTGAGCCTTTCCACTTCTTGCTGGGATAGGGACCAAACTGATATCTCACAGATCTCTGTGCAAGGCTGAAAAGGATTGATTGTGTTTGACAAGATGCAGGAAAATGTTTGCATTGCTGGAAGTGAAACAGTTTTAGCTGTCTCTTCCATTAGAGTTCCTTTATTTCTTTTATTGACCAGTGTCTCAGATGTCATTAATCTTGAGTTCAAACTATTTATTATAATAGATTCTGCTCAATTTTAGAGTGCAATTCTTAGACATAATCAGGAGATGCAACTGTAATTTTACAATCTTAGTTTGGAGATTATTTGTAGTTATAGGTGGAAAATACTCATTTGGTTTCTTTTGGTCCCACCTTTTTAAATTGAAAATTGAACATAGATGCCATAGATGTATAATCAAACCTCTATAATGTGTGCTGGAAACTGCCTTAAAAGACAAGTAATTATAGAAACAGGTATTTATGATTTTTTTTCCTATTATTTCAGAAATTCTTCCTAAAAGCTGTTTCAGAAGTTCATGACCTTCACTATTTCATAGGATGTCTACATCCAATTTCATTATTTTCCTCTTTTTTATGGTCAACTTTTATCTGTGCTTTCCAATATAATATCTGTTTTCAAATGGTGACCTATTTATTTTACAACATGTTTACAAACTTGTTTAAGAAACTCAAAGATTTAAAGTCACAGTTAAATAAGGTACAAGTTTCGGATTTTTGCTGCTTCAGCCTATATAATTCATGAGTCTTTGAAGTTTGTTTCTGTGTGGGAAGGTGTTTTTATAAGGTGTTATTATCAACAAAAGCCCATATTCCTCCATTTCTTGACACTTAACCTTCATTATTCATTATTCTAGGATGATGTATACTAGCATTTTAAATGTGAAAAAATGAGGAAAAGTTCAGCCTTTTTGCCCTCTCTTTTTCTTGCCCAGGACTAGGCCAGGAGAGAGATTCTTATCTATTCCATAGGAAAAAAACCCCTCCATTGAGTATGCAATAGTATTAATTTTTCTTTAATGGAACCATGGATGTGGTTAATCTCAATAAATCTTTAGTAATTTTTGAGACACAATCCATTGAAGGTTGTGGAACTTCTAAAGTGTTTTACAAAGTAATCATCTGTGGGAAAGTGTATCCTCATCATGTTTCTGAATTCCACAGAGGTGGCTTATTCCATTCTTGTGTTGATGGTCATAACAATAAGCAGCACCTTCTGTAAAAACGATTGAAGAATTTTCATTGTACAGCTTTTTAAGTGGTCTAATCAATTCAGAAAGTTGCAATGGTATTTTATTATATGAAAAGACAGACTGAGATAGAGAACTTGGTAACAAAGTAAACTGTGAACATCTTACTCATATTCTTTCATTGGTACTAACACACAATACTTTGCAGCAGAATTTGTCCCCATGTATCAGGAAGGAGTAAGTGTGTTTGCTGCAGTGCCTTCACATCGACCTCCAATGTGTAAAATGTTGCCTATAACCTTCAGCAAATATGATTTTGCAATATAATTTGATCTTTTGTGCTGTGTGCAATTCCATTTTTTCAGTCTGCATTTTCTTCTTAAATGAGTACATTGATATGCTGTGGAAATTTCTGGAATCATTTGTTCCATACACAATGTAAATTTGTTCCTACAACAACATAAAACTTCCTTCAAAGTTGTGTTCAGGTAATCACAATCAAAATTTTTGTATGTCAAATGCCTGTGAATTTAGTTTTTAATTAAATAACAAACAGACCAGTCAGTCACATTTCAGCTCATAAACATGAAATATACTCCTAAACCTGTAGCTGTGAGTTGCTGACACGTGCAGTGAGCACAGACAGTGTCTTACATTTCACCAGGGTTTCAATGTAACTAAGGATAGAAACTTTACTAAAGGCTTTTAAAAAATGTTGCTTGTTAATTGCAGGAGTTTCACAAAGTGCTGTGTGCATGTTTAACTGGTGACACAATATTTCAGAGCTGAGTTAGGAGCTCCAAGTGATTAAAGTTGATTTGAATTAAGAAACTGCAAGTAGGGTCTCATTTGCCATTGGTGGAAACCATTTCTCCAATGTTGATTCTTAAATTTCAAGAGAATGAAATAAAGAGTAGGAGAGATGAAAAAATATTTTTTTTTTTGGCTTTTCAGTCAGTGTTGCAAATACAGGAGAGTTTTTGTCTATCGGTGTTTCACAGGGACTAGAAAATAACTATTTCTTGATTTAGTTCTAGCTGGGCAGATGCTACCACAACAAAATGAACATTGCTGTTGTTCTTAGCCATCATTGCCAACTGTCTTGAAGATCCATGAGAACTGAAATTTTGTTTCTCACAGCAATTCTGAGCTGAGCTAAAGCTCACCCAAGTCAATGTTAACCTTCCCACTGACTTCAGTAGCATTTGCATCAAAATTCTGTTTGAGGTATTGTAGCAGACTGGCTGAGAAAGTAGGAGAATTGGAGTGCTACCATCTGCTCAGTAGAAAAAAATGCCTCACTTTCCAGTTAGATCAATTTGGAACTTCTTATAGGCATTCAGGTATTTCAATATCACATTTATTTGATGTAATTATTGATGATGGAGGTAAATTATGACACAATGCTAGAAATTAGAAATAGCAGCAAAACAATTTAATTAAGACAAGGATATATGCTAAGAACATGATGGATTCGGTGTAGGAAAGTGTATTCTTACCTTCATTAAAATATTTTTGCATATCCTACAAATGTTTCTAAAGTAATCAGTTATGGTAGAGAGCAACTTGAAAGTAGCTTGATATCCAGGCATGTCCATGTCCCTCTGTTAGTTTCACTGAATCACAGCTAAGAACATGCATTAATGTTTTTGGCATCATGCCATGACTCTTCTGTAATATCTTTTTTACAATCTGACTTGTTTTTGTTGAAAGTTTCAAGTGGACAGGAAATGAATTATTCCTCTATCAGTCAAAGAAAGTAATTACAGGGCGCTCTAAAGGTTGTTCATAGGAAGGGATTTCTAGGGAGTTTTTGCCTTATTTGTTTTACTGATTAAGAGAAAAAAGAGAAGTTTTTGGCAAGATAAGCTTGTCTCTTCTTCCTACCTGGATGTACCCCAACATTTGTCTGTACTTGGTGAGATCAAAGAGAATATTCTTACTTATCTTTCTTCTTTCTTTCTTTGCTACCAATGCATGAGTCCCAGAAACTTCACCACATCATCATGATTCCAGAGAGAAAATTATGGTATTCCTAGTTGTTAGATCCTGGAACATTTGGGCATTTCTGCTAAAATAGCAAAAGGTGGTTAATGTTGCCAGGCTAATGATAAACAGGCAGTTGCCTGTGTACTTTGTTGCAGTGAACAACTTACGGACATCATAGAATAGAATCATGGAATCACAGAATTGATTGGGTTGGAAAAGACCTCCGAGATCATCAAGTCCAACCCTTGGTCCAACTCCAGTCCATTTACCAGAT
>JAWWLZ010000082.1:8750138-8760482 GCA_035041345.1 Poliocrania exsul | reverse complement strand
CCCCCACCTGGCCAGAACTTCCCTTCAGGTAGTTCTAGACAGTGCTGAGGTCACCTCTGAGCCTCCTCTTCTCCAGGATGAACACCCCCAGCTCCCTCAGCCTCTCTCAGTGAGGAGAGATTACCCCTGGTGAGAAAAGGGCAACTGCAGTCCCTGAGGGTGCTGGGGCTCACTGACCAACAGGGAGCTGAGGTCTCCCATGTCCATCAGATTTCCATTGCCTGGAAAGAGAACATAAGAACATAAGCTCAGATGTATGTGGTCACCATCAGACATATGTATTCAAATCCATTGTCCATGTAATCCAAAGGGCAGTGTATATTCCATCTTCCCAAGAATGATACATATTTTGGCCTCACCCCACTTACAGCACAGCCTAAAATCAAGCCATTATTCATACAAGATCAGTATATCTAGTGTTTTGCTAAAATCTGTGTTGTTGTTTACAGGCAGGTTTAGAAGGACATTCAGTAATTGGAGGAAAGATCAATTTGGTTTTGGTCGTAAAATTTGCAGAGGATGGAAATTCTCCAAGAGGCAAAGTCCACTGCAACCTCCGTCACAGACAGGATGCTGAGCTGGGTGTATGTTTGGTTAGGCTCAGCATGGTCATTATTAACAAATCTAGGGAGGCAGTGAGTAATATTGTTCCTGATCAAACAGTTCCATGTTTGCAAATGAGGAGTAAGCAGGTGAAGATGCAGATTAAGTGTGTGTTTGGAGGGAAACAGGCATAAGGGAACCAAAGGAAGAGAGGCACATCGGGAATGTGGATGTTTAAAAGACGGCATGAGAAATTAAATTTTTAGTAGAAGTAAAATTATTGGAATTGGAGACCAGAAATGGAGATTAGTACATGATCTCTAAATATGTCAATTTAAGCTTAAATGGAGTTACTATTTCTCTCCAAAGAGACAGTCAAATGCTGCAGCAAAACTGAGATGTTCAATGGACCACTGGGTCATGAGAAAATAAGGGAAGGTGACAAGAAGGAGAAGGGATTTGCAAAATGGAACTATTAACTCATTCATTCAAGCCAAAGTTGTGGCAAAAATCAGAGTGAGGAGATGCACAAAGACTGTAAGAAACTGCTCTGGGAATAGAAAGGATTTTTTTTTTCTTAATGTAAGGGGTGGGAATCATCTAACTAAATGTAATTAATTTAGCTAATCACTCTAGGCTCCTTTTAACCTATTTCTAGTTTATAAATTTCCACTAATTTTACCCAGCTGTACATATCTAACATAGGTCAGATAAATGTCTCCCTGAGTGCAGCTATTGCTTTCCGTGTATTATCTTAATACATTAATGTATTATCTTAATACATTTCCCAGGCCAGGGTGAGTTTCTGTGAATATCTATGTGATAGGTACTGCACCTTAGTCCTTCAAAAATCAGATGCCCAGGTTAAACTTGAGGCAGGTAAATAAGTTTGGAGAGTGAGTCACCTGTCTTTGCCCATTGAGGTGACACTAATGAGCTAACTTAATCTACAGTTATGTTGTTTGAGGGTCATTTACTACATTACTTCATTACTTCATTACTGCCTTTTGAGATCTATAGGTCTTGCAAGGGAGCTGTTGAGGAAGGTTCTGTGAGTAATCAGGCAAGTTTGTCACATAAGGGACTGAAACAAGTGAGGTGGCTGATGGATATTTGTAATCCTGGAAAGAAATTTCTCTGAGGAAATCATCCTCTGGTAATTGCAGACAAATGAAGGTGACCTCTGAACGAGACAGAGAAGAAATGGGTGTAACAGAATGAGCTTGCACAGGGATAAAAGCAGACAAGTGAGCAGGAGGTCTGCAGGAAAGACAGAGAGAGGCAGGGGAGTCTCACACTGGACAGCTGAAGGAAGGGGACTATGAAGGCATGAGTTTTGGAAAGTCAAGTGAAAGCATGAAGGGTAGGAATGTTAATATGTACATAGCATTAATGAGTTTTGTTACGTGAGTTTCAGGGGCTTTACATTTGAGGGGAGTGAAAGGGCTCAGTATCTACCTCAGGCATTTCATAGTGTCAATACCCTGTAGCATTCCCAGTAACAGGTTACCATTCAGAACATCTGTACTCATCATACAACTAGGGACCATTTTTTCTGGAAAGATTAGAGGCATTTTATAGATTTTATTCCTTTTGAGAAGGATTTTTCTGAGAAGTAGCTTAGTAAATTACTGCATTACTGTGGGAGTTTTTTCTTATAATTTCTTTGAGCAGAACACACTTAAATACCAAACACAGTTTGTTGATACACAGTCTCTGGACAGAGAGTGCTTAGCATTGCACACCTATTGTACTTCAAACTAACATGTTGATTAAGCAAGCTATTTTAGCATATAAAATCAATGACTAGAAGTTTCATGGGAAGTACAGCTGGTTGTAGTGGGTGTAAGGTCTTTTCTTTCAGTCATAGCTTAACTGCAGGCAACGATAGTTACATAAGCTTGAAATCACAGCCAGCAAGTACAAGGTAATGTGCAGAGATATATGTGCCTCCCAAAATGTCACATATTTCCAGATGTCCTCACAGAAAACAATGCAGTGGGGATCAAACATGCACTACATATTGTAATAAACTTACAATGTTCAACAAAAACTCAGGAAATATTCACATACATGTAACCCCCCCTCTTTTACTCCCTCTCCCCCAATTATCTTTGATCTCTCAAGTTTGAACCTCAACATATTCTACAAAATGCTTTATGAAAATGCATCTTGGATGCTGAATGAGGTATTGTGGGTTTCTGGCACACAGAAATCTGCTATCATTATTCTGCAGGGCATAATTACCTGTTTTTCTGTGGTTGTCTCAAAAGGGTTAAAGATGTTATAACCTTTTCTCTTTTTAATATTCTACTCTGCACCAAGAAGACTAGCTTTTCTCAGCAACCTTTTTAGTTGGTTAATACAGTTCAGTTAAACTCAGAACAGTTGTCTCAGTCAACAGCTTTACTTCACCTGGAAGGTCATGCCCCGTCTTCAGGCCTGAAGAAGAGGTTTATGTGCTAAGAAAGTCTATGTTTTTTTCAACTACTATCAAAGTCTGTGCTTTTTTCAACTACTATGAGGCTTCAGCTTTGCAGTACAGAATGACAATAACAAAACTTTATGGTATTCCTGACAGTAAGTGTTGATCTTACTTTTTTAAAGAGTTTTGCTTTGGCTGAAATAAAAAAAAAAAAAGATTGAAACCACAGCCTTGCTCACGAGCAGTGAGAGTAGTGCTGGTATTAGTGCTGGTGCCCACAAAACAGCAACAGGGAGATGGGTCTGGGGCAGGATTAGTTTGTGCCACTGTTTCTCCTGAGCTCTCCATGGCATGAAACTTTGACTTGTGTCTGTATAAAAGGTAGTGTCCTATTAACCTGGCCTCTCTTACAGAACTGATTTATAACTCAGATGCTAAATTGTATTTACTCTTCAGTGCTGAATTAAAAATATGGCATCAAAGATTATAAGCCTTGATTAATGCAGCTAAATCACCACCAAAGAATGTGAATGTCTGTTCTATTTTTTTAAAGATTGTATACATTATGGCTTATTCCTCTTGGCAAAATGTTTTGTTATAATTTTAATTTATATTGTGGAATACATGATCTATAAAGTATTTATGTTTCAGCTTTACTTGTTATCTCATATGATAGGTGTTAACTATCAAATATCTTCAGTGAGCTATTACTCATTAGATCTTGATTCCTCTTCTGGATGATGGCACAGCTCAGTACCCTCAGGATGTAGCCAGTGCAGTGCCTTACTTACAGCAGCAAAATATTATCCCAGCCCTCTGTGTGCCCCACCTTCATCTCAGCCCAACTTCCCAGCTAACACTGGGTTTCCATTCCATGGGATCACCCTGTGGATTATGCAGCTCCTCCCATTTGCTGGAGAAGGCTGTAGTCACTGATGGCTATCCCACTTCTTACTTGTGTCCCAAAGGAAGAAAAAAAGGAGGAGAAAGAGAAATTTGGGAATTAGTCATCTGTCAAGACTTTCTGGAATTGGCTGGATGTTAATGAAAGCAAGATACTAAGCTAAATACTATCAGGCATTTAGGTAGGTCAGTGCACCTTGGAGTCAGAGACAGAGTTGACAGAGATAACTCTCCCCCTACAAACTCTTCAGCAGAATATTCCATTAAATTTTAGGGGTTTGCTTGGTCTATATTTAAGAAATATCTGTTTGGTTGCATTTGTGTTTTTTTGTTTGTTTGTTTATTTTGTTTTGTTTTGTTTGTTTCTTTTTTTTTTTTTTTTACCCTTGAAATCTGAGGTCAGGTTTGCAAATTTGTCTTTCCTCAGTTATAAAGTGAAATTTCAAAGTTGTTACTTTTCTTTGTCTTACCTACCTGGAATTTTATTTTAGTTAAGTAGGTCAGCTCATAATTACAGTTTACCAATATATATTACACTCAGGTGATGAATTCCAAGGGCAAAGAGCAGCTATAAAACTTGTATATTCAGAATCAATGCAACAATAATGAAAGCAGAAATTTTAAAGGAAAAACTGAAGCCAACTGATGCTATGTGGTGAATTTCCATCTAAAGAGCTGCAGAAAAATAAAACAATCATGTTCTTTGGGAGCAATCACTTACAGTTTTAGACAATATAAAATTTATAATGCTATAATCAAATGGCAATTGAAAAGTAGAATGGGGAAGTTGTTTTAGTACTATATGTGCTTGGTTTTATGCCTCCCAACAAAGATCCACAGATGAGGGCTGGGTTTTTTTCTGTCCATTTGCTTTTGTTTGTCTGAGTAACACCTGCTGTAAAGAGTTTGTAATCTGAAAGTAAACAGCTGAGGAGGGAGGAGGAAATGGCCACAACACCCGTCTGGAGAAGAAACAGCTGTCAAATGGTGCAGTTCCAGAAAGCAGAACACCCAGCTTTGCTGCAGGACCTGATTCAGCTTGAATGAAGGAACTGCTCACATCCAGTTTTCAAACTTTCCTAATTAAAGAATTACTTGAGAGAATTTTAGAACAATACTTTATCCTCTTCAGACTGTAGAACTATTTTCACAGTTTAGCAGGTAGGGAAGAGCTCTGGAAGGATCAGGTGATGGAGTAGCCACTGATGGAGTGGCTACACAGGTTGTTAAGAGGAGAGTGGTTGTGCTTCTCTCTCTCAACTTGCACTTTAGGGATGTTCATGCCAGAGAGACTACATTAAAGAGTGAATGTAAAGGGTGATGATCTTCACCTGAGTCTCTGCATGGAACTGCCAGAATCTGAATTTGCATGTACATAAGCTTGGCCACCTAACACTTTTTTAATGGAGTGGGCTTCTTGTCATTCAGTATCTTTCTTTTTGGCCATCTGATATTAGAATAATGCTAACTTGCTTTCAGATGAAAGTTTGTCCCTGCACAGGGAGACTCTGCTATCAACAGAGTTGTATAAAACACAACATTTCAGAAGAGGTTTCACCAGTTTTCCTAAAGCTGTTTCTGTGCTTGATGTAAATAAGAGGGGTTGCAGGTTCTGTTCCTTTAGATGTCCCTGATATTAGTCCAGGGTTCCAGGATTTAAGGTGACTTAAGACATCAAATATTTAAAGAGGACTTTTATGGAATATGTTTAAGACATATTTCTATGTTCTGTTTAAGACAGAGCATTAGCAAATGCTTTTCCATGTTTCCTTCTATTTGGCGAAGATACTTTGCTTAATTTTTCTCCATGAAGGGAATTCTTGTCAAAGGATGGACTTTGGTTGGTTTGATGGTGTACACTTTTATAATCCTGCTCCTGTAGAATGGGGTGTGAGTGTTCTCTTATTTGGGAATGTCACTCTGGAAAACTGAGGGCAGAGTGTTCTGCCACCCATGGCTATGTCACACCTGGGGGTTCATGTCCAAATGAAAGGCAAGTGTCCTATTCTATGCAGAGTTCAGTAAAACAACTATTATTCAAAGAAAGAGATGCAGAAAAAGGTAACTTAACATTCTTATACCTGTGATCTTGATTTGGCTTCAGAGTTGCCTAATTATCAGAATGCTTAATTAAACTTGCCAGAAACAGATTAATTTTATGCGTATTGACTTGACATGAAGAATCTTAACTTTCTGTTTAGAGAAGGCTCCGTCATACCTGGGATTTTTCCCAGCTCCCAGTCCCTTCAGCTCCTCTCAGCTGTGCTAACAGAACTCTATTTGACCAGCTTCATCAGTGCCATGTAACCTCTGGAAACCTTTTCCCAGTTGTACAGAAAAAAAAGAAAAAAGAAAAAAAAATCCCCTGAACCATTTACAGACTGCCAATATGACACTTCCTGAATACATATTATTGAGCTGGAAGTCAGTGTACTATAATATTATCTCTTATGTTGGAGTCAATATACACCTTGTTTTCCAAGTCTTTGTAAGGAAAAGTTGAAGTGGCAGCTCTGTCAGAAATAGATTAATTTCAGTAGGTAGTTTCTTGCAGCTTCTTCTTTCCACAGTATTTTACATTATATTTATTAATAATTTATTTTTAGTCACATTTCATTTGTGAATAAAGTATGTCAGGTATCATGATGGTATTTTTTTCACTTCATAAATCACAGGAAGAGCTATTTCTGTAATAGTTTATTACCTGAAAGCTATAATTAAGTCTGTCTGTTTAATTTTGGTTCAAATTACCAATGCAAATAGTTAAGCATGTGCCTAACTGTAGGTAAGTACTGTTGTCACTTAAATGTGTCACCCTTTTTGCTTTCAGCATGGGAAAATATAGATCACAGCAGTTTTAATTGTTCCTTGCATTTTGTAGAATCTGGACTCTTATTTCTCTCAGTTCTTTGGTAATTGAGCATTTTGATGACATCAAATTTTGCCCACTAGAAAAGTCTGTAATTCAAACTGCACAGTGCTGTCACCTGCATATATTTTTAGGGTTAGTCAAAGATTTCATTGCATTTCCAAATAAGATAATCAGAACAGGGTTTTAAAAATGAAACTAGATAGAAATTTCTAAAATTGCCTTGAGTTTGCTACTTGGAGTGCCTTCTACAATAACAGTACTTGGTGTGTTTCATTTACTTCTTAAAATTTGATTTGGCACATCACTTTAGGATGAGTTAGAAGGTTTGGGTTTCATTCTCCTCTGATGAGCAGGTATGTGCTCATCTGGGAAAGTCTGCAAAACCTACATTTGAGGAGATGCAAATGAACTGGATATTTCTCTGGAACCAGGTTGGTGCCAAAAATCCACTAACTGATGCTTTACAACTGCATGAAAGCTGAAAGAGGTTGTTCCTCCTTTTCCAAAGATGCTCCTCAGTGTGCACATTGCCAGCTCTTCTCCAGAAGAATGACTTTAACGCTCACCTGAAAGACCAATGAGAGAACACTGGATATTGTGCAGTTATAGAAAAAATAAATATAAATTCCTGTTGTGATCCCCAGGTGGCTCATGAATGAATTTTTTATTCAGTCTGCAATTTCTCAGTTCATATATTATCTATGCGTAGTTATTCTCCATATGTGACAAACTGGAAATAGCTTTTTATTCTTGGTCTCATCTCAGGAGGTGAAAGGTTATTTCTGCAAACAAATCTTTGCAAATGTAAGCTTTTTTTTTTTTCAATGAAGGTGATAATTTGCTCTAGGATAAAAAATTATTAGGAAATTTTCCTTAGAGACAACTGAGAATTCTCTCCTCAGAAGAGAGACCACTGGGTGGCTAAGGGGAAAGAAAGTAGGACAGACCACAGCAAGTGAGAAGTCATTATGGAAATAGGTAAAAACTTCAGTTCACCTTTTCTGTTGCATTCTTACTTGTGCTGAATATGAACTGGGTTCCTCTGAAGAGCTTGACTCTGTTTTTTAACTTGACCCAGAACTCTCTTAAGACAGTGTTTAAATTTAAAGGGCTTGTTAGGAAGCCCTGTGGCAACAGTAACATAGTATTTTTCCTATTTGACAAAAAGCTTTGGTGTCCCCCTTGACTGAATCTTCCAGATTGCAGTGGATGAATATTTTTCAAAGTCATAAATGGGATTTGTGAAAGGAAGTACCAAAAAATAGTCAAGTGCTGCAAACACAAAATTTCAAATAGCAATTTTTTTTAAAGAATCTTATCTAGAAGACTATTTTGCCATTCCATTAATGAGGCTCTAGAATGTTAACAGGGTGATGATTCCCTTTTTCTGTGCATGTGCTGAGGGACACATCTCTGCTGGTGGATCAGCTCCCCAGGCTGGTATGAGGGTGACAGAGCTGAAGGTGACAGTAACAGAGGGGTGGCAGTTGGAAAGATCACCCCAAGGTGAGTGTCATGATGTATTGCCCCATTCTTACCTCCTTCCCCTCAGCCAGTGCTACTGATTTCTGTCAGAGAATGATTTTGGTCTAGTCTGATATAGCTCTTTGCATGGTTTGCCTCTTGTGACCAGAGCAAACTGAGTAAGCACGAGCAGCACCCCTGGGTGATGCCCACGGTCCCCCCCAGACTGATGGAGCCAAGGGACTGCAGTGCTGAGGGTGTGCCGAGGAATGATAGAGCAAAGCACGTGCAAAGATTCTAGGGGAAGATATTCAGAAACTTTCCTTAAAAGAAGAAAAAATAGTAATTGTGAATCAAAAATTATGATAGAATTGACTTGTTAGGACTTGAGTAATTAACATTTTAAAAGAAACAACATTCTGTGGATTTTTGCTAGTTTTCTGCCAATGCAGTGCTAAGTATTTTTTGCCAGTGTGGGCAGAAATACACCAGGTTAAATGTGGCTTTTTATAACTGTGTTCTGTCCAGAAGTCTCTATATTAAAGTGCTCCCATTGGGTTCCCATAGCCATGGAAAGTACGGAACTAACTTTGGTGGAAGGAAAACCTGTGCATTTGCACCGTACTTTGCATTTCAGTACAGATGAGAAAGTGTGAATGGAAAAAAATTGTATCAAGACAGAACACACAGGATATTATGGTCTGCTGAGCTGGATCATTCCACCCACCTAAGCCATGGCACCCCTGCAGGGGCAGTTCTGTCTGGCAGCCTGTGAGAGCTCCTGAAATCGAGTTACATAGACCTCTGAGAAAGCAAATGTAAGAGGGATTTGAGTGTGGCCTTCGTGTAATTTCTTTGCCCTTGGCAATCAGAAGGAACAGGACAGGGATTTGTTTTACTCCTTGGGTGGGAAATAATGAAAGTGCACCGCAGTGCACAACGTCTGCATGAGAGGGGAGATGAAATTGGAAGCACACTGAATTTAAAGAGGAGATAGCTCTGCAGTGCACTCTGAAAACTTGTAATTGAATAAAGGAGAAATAGGTGTATATTTTACAGGTTTATCATGAGCTGATATCAAATAGGTGGATATTGAACTCATTTTTTCCTTGCCTTGGTTTATTTTCACAAATGAACAAAGTCTTAAAAGATACTCAGGTGTAGAGACAAGCAAACCAAAGATGATAATAGTGATGAGAGAGGCAATACAGCTGCAGGAAGATCCAGTTCTGTTTTGTAACCTTGAAGTCACATAGTTTAAAGATGCATAACTTTCAAATACTTCTTTAAAGGAGGAAGGTGAGAGAATATAAATAAAATGAAACAGCTTTGCTCCTTTTAATAGTACTTCTAGTTATCTGAATATGCAGTTTAAAACCGAAGAGTTCCTTGAATCTTCAAGCTACCAGAGCAGGTTTGTTCTTCTAAAACAAGCCTGTAGATATATATTTATTGTTTTTTTTTAAAAATTAAAACAATGAAGGAAACATTTAACTCTTCACCAAAAATTAGCACAGCAATGGAAAATGGCTGTTGTTTTTCTAATCTTTGGCTGTTGTAAATAGATTATTTGAGCAATGACTGTGAGTTTTCACTTGAAGAGCAAGAGATCAAGCACCATATGACTACTAAATACCATATAGCTGCAATATTTACTTTCTTGGGCCACTAGTTTTGTGTGATCATTGGATTAAAACTCCAAGTGTAGTACAGATAGTAAAGTTATACTTTACAGGACCCAACAGAACAAGAAAATAAATTATATTTTGGGACAATTTTGCCCGTATGGTTTTTGGATTTTTTTTTTGTTTTGTTTTCAATCCTTAATTGCTGCAGAGAGTGTTCCTTGAAGAGGTTTTAATTTTATCTATTTGACATTTGGAATTTCCTCCTTATGGCATTTTCTCATATTTCAAGTTTTGTTTTTGCTCCGTCTCAGGACAAAAAACCCCCAAACTAGGATATATTAATGGAACAAAACATTTTAAACTATTATTTTTGCAGAAGGAAAAATACTGAAATATTTAAATTTTTTTTTAGGTAATACTGAACTGTGTCAGCCTAAACTGCTGGGTTTGTTTGAGGGCAGAGGAAACAAGTTGTTAGTCCTGATGCAACAAGTTGGATCATCAGATCC
>JAWWLZ010000082.1:8734505-8744934 GCA_035041345.1 Poliocrania exsul | reverse complement strand
GCCAGTGCTGTTTGATGTCTTCATCAGTGGCTTAGACACTGAGGCAGTGTGACCTCAGCAAGTTGACACATGACACCAAGCTGTGTGGTGTGTTTGACATGCCTGAAGGGTGGGATGCCATCCAGAGGGACCTGGAAAGGCTCGAGATGTGGCCCATGGGAACCTCATGACATTTCATAACACCAAGTGCAAGGTGCTGCACCTGGGTCAGGGCAAAGCCCAGTGCTAACACAGGTTGGGGGATGAACAGATCAAGGGCAGCCCTGCTCAGAAGGACTTGGGGGTGCTGATGATTGAGAGGCTGGACATGACCCAGCCATGTGCACTCACATCCCACAAAGCCAGTTGTGTCCTGGGCTGCATCCAAAGCAGTGTGGACAGCAGGTCAAGGGAGGTTAATTCTGTCCCTCTGCTCTACTTTGGTGAGACCCACCCGGGGTGCTGCATCCAGCTCTGGGGGCTCCCAACAGAAGAAGGACATGGACCTGTTGGAATGAGTGCAGAGGAGGACCATGAGGATGGTCAGAGGGCTAGAGCACCTCTGCTATGAGGATAAGCTGAAAAAGTTGGGGTTGTTCAGCTTCAGAGTGACTTTATAGCAACATTCAGTAGCTGGAGTGGGGCTTGTGAGGAGGATGAAGACGGACTTTTTCAGAGTAATGTAGTGACAGAACAAGGGGAAATGGCCTTAAGCTTATAGAGGGTAGGTTTAGATTAGATATTAGGAAGAAATTCTTGACTGTGAGGGTGATGAGATACTGGAACAGTTGCCCGGAGAAGTTTTCGCTGCCCCATCCCTGGAAGTGTTCAAGGCCAGGCTGGATGGGGCTCTGAGCAACCTGGTCTAGTGGAAAGTGTCATTGCCCAGGCAGGGGCCTTGGAACAAGCTGATCTCTGAGGTTCCTTCAAATTCAAACATTTCACTGATTCACTGATTCTATAATTCTATGACCCAAAGCTTGTTTATAAGATTCAATGTAATAAGACCACCCTGTACTTATTAAAAAAAATGGTTTAGAAACATGGATATTTGAACTGAGAAGAATTTGGTGAGTTTCCTTGACAGCAGATTTGTAGTTCTTGTAAAGGAAGGAGGCTGTTAAATTTGTCAAGGCAAAAGTCATAATGAGTGGCAAAAATGAAACCTGACACCGAAAATATTAATGGTAAAAGATGAGGGGTTTTTAATCAAACTGATTCAAATGAGGCATATTATGCAATAATTTTACTCAAACAGAAATTGTGAACTAATTGCAGTGACCACCTGATGATACTTGATGACATTCTCTGCTGTTTTCAGTGTAGACTGTGCTCACCATCATCTCTTCTGACCTTGAAATCCATCAGTCACACTCGTACACAGAGTGCATCACATGACTGTGAAATGTAACCATTACAGAATTTTTCTTCTTCACTGTTCCTGTACTGCTCACACAATCTGAATGATGGCATCTATTAATTCTGGAGTAAAATATTTTTAGGGTGGTTTTATGATCAAAACAAACCAGTTTTTACTTATTCTAAATAATGAGGTCTAAGAACATCTGGCCAGTTTTACCAGTACACAGAGACAAAAATTTCCATCAACTTTGGTTAAAATCCCATTTGATTGCGAAGTGTTTTTTTAATTTAATGTATTTTATAATGGGTTGACCAGTAGAAATTTGTATGAATGATTATTTTATATTCATACTTTTTTCATTGACTACTTTTAGTCATAAAAGTAAACATATCTGAATATTGCTTACTATTTCTATACAATTTGCAGAAGAATATGGTGGAGGTCTTCATTCTATACTAATGAGGGCTAAACAGAAAATATATATTTATTTTTTTCCCCTTTGTACTATTCTTAAATTGATTTTGAAGGCTTGTTCCTGAAACACTGAAGTCGATGGGAACTATGTCAAATCCTGGAACAGTAACCAAAGAAATGATTTCTTAAGTAAATTGCCATCAGACTTTTTTCTAATTGTTTTTCATCTGGACAAGTCATGGAGAAGAGTGGATTCTTCCAAGGACAGCTTTTCTGTTGAGGTCAGTCATTTCCAGCTCCACCAGAGCTTTGTAAGATTGCTACAGTTTTCATTGTTATTCTGTCTTGGTAATAATGTAGCAGCATTTCTAGTAAAGCTACAGCAGAACCAAACCAGGCGGAGTTCTTTCCTATCAACACAGGACTAAGGTGAGAGTATCCAGTTGTTTTATGTTGAAAATCAGAAAGAATGAGTACTACCTTTTATGACATGTTACTTGTAGTGCTCAATCTGGGTTGCTACATTTGGGGATAGGGAAATCCCCGATATGGAGCAATTTTCCATGTATGTGTGTGCATACATACATGTTTTTATATATATATTATTAATACTGAGGTCAAGCACAGAGTTCTTATGCCTTCATGTACTGGTTCAGTGCCACTACTCACTGTTTCCTTAGACACTCACTGTGTCACAGACACCTCAGACACCTCTTCAGTCTCTTGCAGTTCACCACCACCAGAAAGCGCCAGAGCTGCCTCTGGATTCTCCTGTACTGACCTGTTGAGTTCCCTTGGCAGTGTCTGCAGTCAGACCATCCAAATCAGGCCAGCTGATTTTATGGTAACTGGGAATGAAGCTACACAGAGAAAGATCTGACTAATCTGAATTTAAAATATGGCAATAACAGCTTTTGACCCCCAGAGCACTGTATGAATTTTCATTCTTTTGATGGAAAAAGGATCATTATTGGTTTTGGCCGGGTATTTTGGTGCAGTGCAGCTTCCTAGGTCTTTCTCTGCAGCTTTTTCTGGTGTGTTTCTCACTGAGGGAACAGAATGAGTCCTGTGACTTCAGGTCAGTACAGGATCGTGCCCCAGTGGGCACTGCATCATACAGAACTTCGGTCTCCTTACTTCCTGCCAAGCTCTACATCAAAGGAAAGGAAGCCAGCAGGTTTCCCACATATTGCATGAGAGGAATATATCTGAGCTTCTGTCTCTGCATTCTGCAACTGCTGCAGAGATTTTTAAGGAATAAGAACAAGCTGAAATATGGTCATCTGTCAAAAATGAACAGAAAGTGTATACAGACACTACTTTGTCCTCTGCTACTTTTTATGATTAGACAATAGAATTTTCTTATTTTTAGAAATGACTCCCAATGACTCAGCCCCTGCTGCTGCCTTTAAGTTTCATACAAATGACAGGAAAATTAACTGGTAGACAATACAGTCATAGTTAAAAAATTAATTGCCATAACCATAGAAACATGAAAGGATCCCACCTGCCATTAGCATGTATGAAATAAAATCTTGTATGTAACAACAAAAGCATACCTAGAAAAAAAGTCAAGTGCATTTTTAAAGACATTTTCCTTGAAAATACCAGCGCTGTAAAGACAAATGGGATGTGAGTCATTGGGAGGTGTGGTCTGATTGACATGCAGCTCATGTGTTTTGTAAGAACAGATTAAATGCTTTTCAGTAGCACTAAACTTTTCTTGTTGACAGCAGCAGCAATTGTGGCTTGCATAATAAAACTGGAGATATAAAATAATTTCACCATATTTCGCTTCTGTTTTACGATGTAGAATTTTGTGTAACTGAAAATGTCAATAAGGAGATAAATTACTGGCTTTCACTGTGAAAAAATAATAGTATGATTTTCTCATGACAAAAGATACAGCAGTATCTGTGGAAAAGTAAGACAAGAACAGCTTTTTTGAAGCAGCAGAGGTTTCTTTTATTCCATATTCTTGCACATATTTTATCTAGCTATTGAAATTTTTATTTTCTAGCTGTTGAAGTAGTGAAGCTGCTGAAATGCTTCTGTCCTTTCAAAACCATGAAGAGATATCTATGGTAGTCAGAGGGTGCTTTAGAACACTGTGCTGTTCTGGCACTCTGTCCTAAAGAAAGACATGTCCTTATAGACCCAGAATCTTAATGTATGGGCAGCTTGAGCTGGGTGAGCTCATGGTGCAGAAGTGTCACAGCTGCTTTGCCAAGGTGACAGGAAACATTGAGAGAGAGCCAGAGAACGTTCAGACAGTGAAAGCAGCAAAGAGAATTAATTCAGTGCTCACCAAAGAGGGCTGACACCTGTAAGTGCATGGCTGAGAGGATGCTGCATGGCTGGGGACAGAGGGGAGAGCTCGTGGTGACCACCCACTTTCATCCAAATGCTCACCTTCCTCTGCTGCTTTTGGTCAAACAACTCTCCTGCTGTTGTCTGGGAAAGGTTTTTTAATTTTATTTTAGCTAGCAACACTGATTCTTTAATTAATTTAAAAATATTTCTTTTATTAGATTTTACAGCAACATTAGATATGCCACTACTTAGAAATGCTTGCATGCCTTTTAGGAGGTCTTATGTTTTAGAAACTTTTATGTTTTTAACACACATCTCAGAGTACTTTGTGCAACACAGAGTTGTGAAGGCACCGTGTGTTGACAGGATCTGAGAGTTCCTGAAACAGGGAGGGAATTGTCTTGCAAGGAATGACGATTGAATAGTTGGGAGATCTCCCCTCAGAATCACAGGGCAGTTTTACTGAAAGTTTTGCTGTGACACGATGTACTGTCACAGCTCACCAAATGAAGGCTGGAAACACCATGTAGGGCAGTTTGGTATAGAAAAAGAGAGAAAATGAGAACATTTTAAAAATCTGAACTATGGAAAACCTAAAATGTGGAGCATATATGTATGGAACTATGTATGTAATTATGGATATTTGAAAATTTCCCTATCTAGTGGTTCTAGTTAACACTAGTGAATTAAATCCAAATTCTTACAAAATGGGATGACCTATTTCCAGAATAAAACTACCTTGGAGATGCACCCACCTGTGATGCAAAGCTCACATTCTTGACAGGGTTGCCACTTATTTCTACTGGAGATCTTTCTGCTTCTGGTAGTTAAGAAGTTGAGTAACTCAACACCATTCAAAGTTTTATCTCTTTATACAGAGCACAAGATTACTGGAGCTGCAAAGTAAGATGTGAAGATGGGATGTTATCAGACTAGAATACTCTATATAAATTTCAGATATAAAACTGCTTTAGCAGAAGTCTAGGAAAAGGCAGCATGCCAAAACCAACACAAATTATTGATGACTGAATTGTGACAAATTTATGTCATCCTGAAATTGAACTGTTTGATTTTTAATGATACTTTGTTAGAAAAATGCAAACATTTCAGAAGTAAGAACAAAAGAAAGGCGGAAATGAAGAGCTGGACTTCAAATAGGCTTTAGGCATAATTTCCAAACTGGCAGAGATAGTGCTTTCTGCTTCTCTTCCTGGACTGCTCAGCTGGGCCATTCCATTCTGAGGTCTGAAGGTACCCAAAGGGGAACTGGTCCTGTTGACTTTATTCTTATGGTCTGCATGAAAATAACCAGATGTTAATCACAGGAACAGCTGGAGGTTTAGGTTGTCAATGGAAATTGGGGTGCAGGGCTTTTGTCTCAATGAGGTTGCAGGGACATTTTTGTCCATATTCCTCATGTCTTTGACAGACCTCACTGCTCAGGGGCAGCAGAGAACACTAACCACATTGTGCCTTCTCCATCAGGACTGTTAGCAGTGTCCTTACATTACTGAACCAGAGCTGGTATCAGGAAGTTGAGATTGCTTCGAAATTATATCTTTGGTGAGTTAATCTTCAGTGAAACAATTCACTAGATCTAGAACAAGGTTGACTTTTTTTTTTTTTAATTTAAATTGAGGAAGAAATCCCTGCTTTTCATACAGGCAATATTTTGGCCATGCAGCACTAGTGTGGGATTCTAGGAGTACAGCCTTGGAGTGCTACTCAGATAAGACAGTGACAGTTCATTTTTTCCAGGAGAGAGAATTACAAGCAGCTATCATTACGAGAGGCAGATATTTCCATTTGTCACAGCAGAAGTAGTACCTGTTCTTAATTGCTGATAGTTAACAATTCCATGGGAAATGGAAAAACTTACAGCCATTAATTAAAGCCTCTTCCCACCTTTCAGTCTTGGAGGATCCCAGGCTCTGCTAACAGTTATGAAGTCTGGCACTTGTGGCTCATAGTGCATGTCAGGTTAAACTTCAGCAGCTGTCAGGAAGGGAGATCATGCCCAAGACAGGCAACCAAAGGAGGGCTACATTTCCAAAAGTCTGAGAACTGCTGCCTTGTGCAGTCCTGGAGGCACGGATTGGAATGAGCTGTCAGATCCAATTTCTCAGACTGTTGTTGAGTTTATATAATGAGGAGGAACCCACCTGCAGAAGAGGATGAAGAAAGACAAGACTGAGATATTGAGCCCCACTGGCTGATCTCTAGGACAGCAAGAAAAAAGCTGAATGAGAATTTTATACTTTAATGAAAACTGTATCTAGTTGTTTTACAGGCTGGTTTAGTAAATGTCTGAGGTTTGGGGTTGGGTTTCTTTTCTTTTTCCAAAGATTTTTATGATAAAAAGAGTAACTCAATAATGATTATATGATGTGACCTTACAGAAGAAATTTAACCTTCTGCAGATACATGCAGTTTTTTGATGAGTTGGTGGTGTGGATTTATCAGTTTGATGTCCACATTATCAATGTGATGTCCAAGACTAATTGAGTATATTTTCTTTATATTAAAGAGCAGGAATTTCATTGTATGAAAGTAGTATATGAATTTTCCCCCAGTAAATAGGGCTCTTTTAGCTTCCCAGAAAGATTTTACTCTTCTTCCCCATCTACACTCATGCTTAGCTGCAATATTAATAGTGATTTACCATCCATGGAAAACAGATGCCAGTTTTCCAAGTGTAAGCAGCTCGGGGATGCATAAGAAGGAGACAAATAGATATACAGAGCCTGGCTGGAGGAGTTAATCAGGTTGACTGATTCAGGAACATATAGTGAAAGAATTTAATATGTGGCAGTCTGAATCAGTGATTTGTAAGAGATGACAGATGCAGCCACAAACACCTTACTAGCTGAAGACCGAACATGGTGTTTCTGACCATCTGAAAGTGGTGCTATAAATGTCAACTGCAGGCTCTGCTTTCCTTCTGCTGAATATCTTTGTTCAGACAGTGTGCACTTATCAGTTATTCTGATTTGGGTAAAATTGCAAGTGTCATGTGGTTTCCTCTGCCTTCCACTTCCTACAGGCATTCATATGTTTTCTTCTATCTTCAAGTGAGAGACACTAGTAAGATGTAGAAAGCCAGGATTCGCAGTTTGGACTATCCATGCTCTTTTGCATGAGGAAGTGAATTTTTAGATAGATTTTGATACAGCTTTATGGTGTTTGTTTGTTTTTTTTTAAGACTAGGAAAAAATGCAAAATACAATTTGTTGAGGTATGAGATCTAATTCAAAAGCAATGTGAGAAAGGCTGGCTTGCATAGATTTTAGATTCCTACGTGAAAGGCTAAAATACCCAGAAAGTCTCCTGTGATTTGGTTTTAACTAGTTAGCAGATGTTGAATTATCTCAGCAAGTCTTTGTTGCTATTCCATAGTAAATATGTAGCAGAGTGACTGTTTATAATCTCTGTAATAGGGGATTTGTCAGTCTTACTTTATTACCTGTAAAATGGATTAGGAGAATGGTAAGATTGCACTGGTTCTCTTAGGAATGTAAGAGAGTTAAATGTCCATCCTTATTGGGGATTCTAAGGAAAAATATGTCTTCAGTGATTATATTAAAAATAGCAAGACTACTGGCTCTTCTTTAGTCTTCTCTATTTCTCCTCATCCAGTTAGACCACAGTACTCTCACCCTTTCTGAAATTACTGGGAAATTACATTTGGACAGAAAGTGCTGAGCATCTTTCTAGAGTCAATTTATGATTTAATCTCTGTTCTCAGTGATGCAATAGTAATGAAGATGCAGATCTGGCTGGGCAGATAGAAGAGGTTTGTTTTGCCACAGATGTAGGTTTTTCCATCTCTTATCTTTACATGGTTTTTCATTTTAGGCTTTATTAGCAATGAGTTGAAAAGATCAACATTGACATACGTGATGTGTCTGTGATTCCAAACTGGAAACCATTTCCAGCTTCCTTGCTGGGGAAGCACAGAATTATTGAGCTGAAAAAGCCCTTCAAATACGTCCAGTCAAATATAAAAGCAGCAGTTGCATGAGAAAATGCATGTTTTAATGAATTGATTTTAAATCATCCATCACATAGCAACTGGGGAAAGCCACACAATTTAAAATGAAAAATTAAAACTAAGCTACAAAGAGCCATTAGGCACGTCTGATCAGTTAAAATGCACACATGCTGTGTTGGACTGAAGGTTTTTACAAGTGGAAAAAATGAATGCAGTAAAAATAAAGAACCTGATCAGCCAGTCTGTGTAAATCACACAGTTAATTATAAAAGATCTTCAAGATTCAGGTTTTAATTTAATCAATGAGAACAAATCATCCTGTGGTTCTCCTTTGGAATTTAAACCAGTTTGTCTTTCTTACCCACTACTGCTAATATGAAAAAAATGTGTGTATGAGTTAATTTATATGGCTTAGTAAGACAGCAGAAGACAATAACAATGATTTATTAGAATTAATATAGTCTATATTGCTCAGGAAATAGAGTTCACAGTGAAACACCAGAGTAAAAACAGTGCTAGGACACCTGATGGACTGTTCCTCTGAAGAGATATTCCCATTTCATCTCCTCCCAAGCAGCAGCCAAATGCCAGTGCTGGTACTTTGGTGTCTGGGAGCACAAACGTGGCTCACAGCCATGGGAGGCAGAACATAAAACTCGTTTATTTACTGAGGTATTAAGCAAACTTCAGCAATCACTGTTAATGTTTTGGACTGTATCCAAGGAGAAGACAGGAGTCCTGTTGGCTCAGGAGTGTAAGGAAGCTTACTGGGAAATAGGACTGTTAATGGAAGAATTGCTTATCTTACATAGCAGGGCTGGAGCAAAAGGCCAGAGCATCAGACAGAAGCAGAGCAGCCTCTTCTGACAGGGTCTGACTTCTCTGGGAATGAGACAGCAGAGGATTGGCCCACACCTGTATATTGATACTTTGAAAACAGGTGAGAACTTTTGAGTATGTTCGAATGGTTGGATAGAAATCAGTTAAAAATATACCTAGAGAGAAATATATCACAGAGATATCCCCAACTTGGGCAATATTTTTATTATAGTTCAAGGTAAATAAGACTGAGGATAAGGCAGGTAAAGGTTGTATCTGTATTAAAATGAGAGTGCTTTGTCAATAATTTTCCATCTAAATAAAACCCCCAACCTGAAAGAAATAACTGCAAAATGAATCAAGTTAGTGACCAAAATTAATGCGAAAACCTTGGGAATCCCATATCTTTTCCAGACAAAGGGAATACTCAGACACTTTGAGGGAACAGATAAGATTTTTAGCTTTATACGCCCTAAAGTCCACAGGTCATTGAAATGATTTGTGCAAAACTATTCTATGTGAATGCTGGATGGAAGGCAGCTCCTGAACACAGTTCTGTTGCTGCTTGTCTTGATGAATGCTTCTCTGAAGTGCCTCTGGACCACCACTAATCTGAATTACACAGGGATAAGTGGATAAACAGGATAAAATGAACCCCATCCCTCTAGTAAAACTGGACTGGGTTAAAGTTTCATTTGGTTTTACCCAGCTGCCATAGAAATCTCTGGAATATATTTATATTCTCTTTAAATTAGTTGCCATCCACTTCAGTGAACAGAGCTCTGCAAAATTCCATTAGCTTACAGAGTTTCAAAATCAATAAATGCAACATGTTAAAATCCAAGATCTTTACAAAATAAATGTGTATGAGGATTGTGTTACTACAAGCGCAGTAATACCTAAACTACAAGTACCCAAATGAACTTTCATCATAATCCTTTATTATTTTTAAGAAGATTTTTGTTTGCTTTCCTGATGCTTTCTCTCTGTTGCTTCTATTACATTACATTTGTTTTTCTGTTCTGGATTTTGGCTCTGTTACCAGATACAGATTATTGAAGGGATGAAGGAGTCTGTGCCCTTTGCTAAATCCAGCCACTTCCATGGGATATCCATGCACAGATATGGAGCTTCCTCATTCAGATGGGCTGCATTTGCCCCTGAAGCTGAAAAGAATATTGCTTTCATATGTTGCTCTATTTCTGTTAAAAGTTTAATTTACAGTAAAGAAAAGAAAAAGGTTTTACTTGCAGTTTTTAAGGTGGATACTGACTGTGCTTTAGAGTAATCTCCATATTTAGAGACATTAAAAGGTTAACTGGCAACTTTCTGCTAAAGTTGCATGTTACAGTTGCATTAGGCAGTTAGACTAGATGATTTTGTTGGTCCCTTCCATCTAGTCTAGTCTATCCCATCCCATCCCATCCCATCTTATCCCATCCCAGCCCAGCCCATTCCATCCCATCCCATCCCAGCCCAGCCCAGCCCAGCCCAGCCCAGCCCAGCCCACCCCATCCCCTCCTAAATCATTAGTAAATCATTAGTAAATT
>JAWWLZ010000082.1:8697167-8734405 GCA_035041345.1 Poliocrania exsul | reverse complement strand
ATCCTATCCTATCCTATCCTATCCTATCCTATCCTATCCTATCCTATCCTATCCTATCCTATCCTATCCTATCCTAATCCTATCCTATCCTGCTGAATGTCTGTTTTGAGAATGTAGTAAAAAATATTAAGATTATAACAATACTGGAAAACAAATAGAATAATCTACAAGTACTTGAGAAATGTTAGTGTATAATGCTACATCTCATTGAAATTGATAAGGAACATTTTTGCCTATGTGTTGCTTCCTGGAAAAGAGCTTTCCATTTTCTCATTTTAGCAATAATAATATTATTGACACATTTCGTTCAGATACATGAGATGCCATTTATTCTTAAGTGCAAGGAATAGTAATTTATTTCCTTTGATCATACTGCTCTATAGGCAAGGTATCTCCAGAGAAGAATAGACTATTCTTAATCCACTCAAAATTAGCAAGGTGTTTAATACTAAAACAGCTGTGGAAGTGAAGCAGGTGCCAGATGAAGTGCCTTTCTCTGGTTACAGGCAGGACAGAAGAGCAACATGACAGAAAGTAAGGGTTAGTGGTAATTATCTGCTAATGATGAAATCCTGTGCAAAACCTGCAGTGAAGTTGCAGAGTCGTTGATAGACATGAAAGGTCTTCTGTATCTCATTAAATAAAAAATTAAACATGAACTGAGAAACCAGTTCCGGAATATGTGGCAAAACAGTGATGAGAGTCTGCACTAATAAACCAAAAGTCTGAACCAGAGTCTGACCCACAGTGACAGACTATAGACAATTAAACCAGGATTTATTAACTTCTGTATTTCACAGAAAGGGCCATTCTCATTTTTGAAAGGAGCCCAGATTGATTACTGCATTGTGGAACAAATCCAATATAAAATCAAACTCTGAATAATTTATGACAGTGCTTGTAAGCCTATATTAAAAAACTTCTCAAATATGTAAGCCCTCCAAAGGCCAGAGAAGAGTAATGAGTTTATATTTGTCTTATTTCTGCAGTGTAGACAGGTTCTTCAGTGCATAGTGAGAGACTTCATGTCTTGAAATGATAGAAATTACTTTTTTAAATACAAAATTGCTGAATCTCTGTATTTATTTTTACAAATTCTTGTGACTTTTTATTAATTTTATCATAATATTTTACTAAGACCAATCATATTTCATGTGTTTTCTTGTTGTTAAGGGTATATGTGGATTGAAAAAGACTATTTAAATGAAAATTTTACCAAATTCTCAAAAAACCCTCCCAATATAAGCAGAAGGACCTCCTCCCCCACTACATTTAGGCTATTTAATTAGAATGGTCAGCCTAGCTATATAGAAAGTTTCTAGTTATCTTACTGCCAAAGTACAAAAAGCACAATGAAAAAAGGACATAATGTTAATTATACTGTGAGATTGGAGAAACTGTTCTGATTCAGAATATATTTCACCACTCGTGTTGCCAGAAATGTGCATCTCCCATTATGCCAATGAAATAAAACCCTGTGAGTGTGGCAGCACGAGCCATGATGCTCTTCATGACTTGCAGGTGAGATCTGTGGCTATTTATTTAAGGCTTATTGAAAAGATGACTATTTCGCCAATAGGTTTGATATTCTTATTCACCCTTGAGAAAGAATTACTTATTCTTCTGTCTTGTAATCTCTGTGCCTCCCCCATCCTCCACCCAGCCCAGGGTCAGGACAATTCTCCCATATTAAAAAGGTTGAGAGGCTGATTTGTCACAGTGATAAGGCCACTAATTCTCATGATGGACATTGCTCTGTACTTTGCTGTGAATCATTGACAGAATTAAGTAAATTTAGGAGTGTTGCCTACTGCTAAATTCTGCTGCCCTGCTGAATTCTGAACACCACCAAAGGCAGAAAGAATATTATCAATAACCCTGTTCTGCTCCTCAGGGCTGCTCCTGCTCTTGAGACCCTCAACTTGTTGCTGCTGGTCTGTCAGAATTTCTCCCAGTTCCTTCTCCCCCTGTTGTATTCAGAAAACAATGTATAATTTCTGCTTGGAGCTGAGACAGGTGAGGAAACCCTTGGGCGGGGTTAAGGGTTGTCCTCTGCCTTCCTTTGGCTTGTGTTTAATATGCAGAAAGTGGTAGAAGGCTGAAATATCAGAATAAGGAGGAGGAAGAAGAGTAGAACATGACAAAAAGGTACTACATCCTCTATTCCTTTTGCTCATCAAGAAAACCTCTAATTTGTCAGCAGGTTTATTCATTTCTCTGAAAAGTAGATGAAGGCTTTGAAATAAGATCCCTTCTGCATGTAATAATAATTCTGGTGTTAAAGATTAGATTTCTGTGATCATAAGACTAACTTTTTCTAAACTGGAACCCAACTGACTTATGAAACTCAAGGAAACCTTCAATTTCTCCTGTCATTTGTCACCCTATTGATGAGTTCTGGGAGCTTGTTGTACTATACACATATATTTAATGTCTCTTTTATGGCAATACATCTTATGAGCCAAAATGTAATATAGGCTTCTTAAATTCGTTATTCAAAACTTACATTTCTGTCACTGCAGTAGATTGGTGGTGAGTAATTTCAGTAGTTTGGAAAGTAGCCATCACCTGAATGACTCAAAGGGTTTTACACAAATGCAGATCTTAACGGTATAAATTCTTTCATAAAAAGATTGGATCACTGACAGTAAATATTCTTAATAATGATGTATTCCAGGGGGGCAAATAACAGAATACTTTTTATGCAACCTTTGTGTTGTGAAACAAAGACCTAGTTTTAAACAAACTAAAATCACATGTACCTTCTAATTTAGTCTCATTTTTGCATAAGTAGTCTGCATTCTCTGTAATAAACTTATGAAGGAGAATGGTTTGTTCCTGGACACGAAAGGACAGGCTTTAGAGAACCATTGAAGCTTTCAGATAGAGTAAACAACCAGATGCTGCATCTAATTGCCAGCAGCATCCTGGGCTGCAGCAAAAGCAGCGTGGGCAGCAGGTCGAGGGAAGGGACTCTGTCCCTTGCTCTGCTCTGGTGAGACCCACCTGGGGTGCTGCATCCACCTCTGGGGTCCAGCACAGGAGGGACATGGACCTCTTGAAGTGAGTCCAGAGGAGGCCACCAAGATGCTCAGATGGCTGGAGCAGCTCTGCTATGAGGACAGCCTGGGAGAGCTGGGGCTGTTCAGCCTGGAGAAGTGAAGGATCTGGGGAGCCCTTACAGCACCTTCCAGGCCTGTAAAGGGGGCCTAACAAGGGGCTGGAGAGGGATGTTTTACAGGGGCATGTACTGACAGAACAAAGGAGAATGGCCTTAAACTGAAGCAAGGCTGGTTTGGATTAAATATTAAGAAGAAATTCTTTACTGTGAGAGTGGTGAGACAGTGGAACAGGTTACTCAGAGAAGCTGTGGATGCCCCATCCCTGGAACTATTCAAAGGCTGGATGGGGCTCTGAGCAACCTGGTCTAGTTAAAGGTGTGCCTGTCCAGGCAGGGCTGTTGGAACTGGATCATCTTTAAGGTCCCTTCCAACCCAAAACATTGTGTGATTCTATGCATCTGTGAGCCAATGTTTTCTTTCTTTTTATTTTTTTAAATTAAAAAATTAGATAAGAACAATAGGAGGGTGTGACAATGAAATAGCTTTTGCAATAAAGTTGATGAACATAATCTTTTTTGAAAGGATGTTAAAGGGAACAGAAGTTTTTGAAATAGATTAGAAATGGTGAAAATATGAAAAAATGTAAAAACCAGAAGACAAAATTATTTCTAACAGTATTAAATGACTGAACAGTTCCTATCAACTCCAGATCTCATAGTACATCTTCACATTTGAATTATAAGAGTGCAGGTGTATAGAAAGCAACTTTTAAGTAGTAGTAAATAATGGCAACAGTTGAAGAAGACTATGATTTTCCTAGTTTGTGTTTGTGTTCAGTTATTTGTCTCCATGAAACAGAGTCAACAGAACTAAATAAGGAAGAAGTAGTAAAGATACTCTAGAAAAACTGGAAAGTCATATTTTCAATTTAAGCATAGAAACTGTAACTTTGGAGACGAAAGCCTCTTTAGGAAAGGCATGTGAAAGAAGGAAAGCACTACAAAATGCTAAAAAGGGAATTGCTGGACTCTAGGGAGATGCCTTTTAATAAAGGAAAAGGATTGTAATCTTCATATTTCCTGAAAGGTTGAAAAAAGAGAAAAAAAAAAAGATTGTATGATTACAAATCCCAAACCTGCTTATATACAAAAGGTGAAATTGATATACACTAAATAATGTAGTTAAGTCAAGAACAATAATGAGAGAAGCAAGAGCTTTTTGAGTGCTTTTGTCTCTCAGACGATAAAAAGCCAAGTGCTATTTCAGGAGAAATAAAATTCTGGATGAAAAACGGCCCAGAGAGAATCTCCAGGGAACAGCAAAGGCAGCGTGTTCCCTGAGGGACAGGGAGGCAGCGGCTGAGGGCGGCAACATGGCTGGCACAGGCAGTGACACGGCTGGGATGGGCAGTGACACGGCTGGCATGGGCAGTGACACGACTGGGACGGGCAGTGGCCGCACTGACAGTGCCCAGTGCCACCACCTGAGGCAGGCACACAGGGCACACTGGTGACCTCACCCAGGTTTGGCCACAGCGAGCCCAGGGTGGTGAGCAAGGCCTGGGATCAGGCTGGGAAATTAAACTTGAAGGTCTGGGTCAGGGTCTGGATGGACAGGCTGATGTGGTGGGCACAGGGCTGCAGTGCAGCTCAGCCTGGGGCACAGGGTCTCACCTCAGCAGCAGCTGCCAGGAGATGGAGTGGACATTCCCCAGTTCCAGCTCTTTTATTGTAACAATTGCAAGCAGGGAGATGGCCTTGAGCTGCCTTTGCTTCTTCGGAGGGGAGAGAACTCACAGCACAGTGAAAGTGTGGTTTGCATAAGGAAGAGTTCACACATGAAATACATGATTTGGGTATCTAGAAGAAAATGGAGTGATGGATAAAATCAGAATATAATGAGGTAACAGGTGACTTTTTTAATGTATGTCAGAAGAGACAGATAATAGACCTAAGACAAGGAACCCCCAAAAAGTTAAAGAAAGAAAAGGTGAAAGGGAGAACATGAGATAAAGCAGCATGTTGTTTAAGGAATGACTGATGGTTGAAAAATTAAAGAACTGAAACCAGAGAAATATGAATGGACTGAGAATGAGAATAGCACAGGAAAAGTGGAAATGGTATCTGAATTAGGCAAGAAAAGGCAGAAAAAATGTAAAGGTCCAGATCCAAAGAATTTGGTCACTGTTAGGACCACCTGTGCCAGAAATCATATAAATTAAGTATTTGGCTAAGGGATTTTGGTTTAGGCAACAGAGTTTTCCAAATAAGGAACAGGAAGTTAAACACCTGATAGAAATGGAATTCTTGACTGGAAATACACATCAGTAATTGAGAGTTTAGAAAAAGCAAGAGTCTAAACTCTCATGTGGATTTGGTACCTGTCTCAAAGTTTTAGCTAAAGTTTCATATTGAGTTGAGTTTGTAGGTGTTTACATTTTAACTTTGACACTTATACTGTGATGGTGAATGAAACAGACACCTCTCAAAATATTTTTGTGAAGGGGTTTGTTAAGGCTGCCTAATGGAACTCACACTGCCAGCCCTCAGCAGGAAGAGCCCGCCACACTGAAGAGATGGCTCAGTAATTTTTGAGTGATTTCTCCATTTCCAGAGAATTTCATTACATCTTCAGGCTAAGAAAGGACAGAGAAAGCTACTTCCCCAGGGAAGGATATAATTGGTTTGGGAAAAAAAAAATCTTCAGTGAAGTGCACCCATCAAGAAGTCTACTCCTTCTTACAGTTCCAGACAAAAAAATAACTGTCACCAAACTGCATCATCCTCTGGGAGCAAGAGGATATGTCTTTGTTAATAAACTAATCCTGGAGAGAGTCTGGGCCTGAGCACAGACAGGGATCATCCACACTGCTGAATTGCTGGTACAGTCATGTCCATGGCAGAGTTTGGAGTGTTAAACAAGCACTTTTCGGGACAATACCCAGGCAAGGAGTGGGGATATATTATGGGCCAAAGAGCACTGCAAAGAGGCAGGCAGGATCCAGCTGTTCTGTTTTGGAGGGAAAGGAGGTAGAGGAGAGTTAGAGAAGTCAGCCAAATGGATGTAAGCCATGCTGTGCTAATCAATGCCAGGGTCAGAGAACTGTTGCTGGCCCATTTCATTTATTTTTAGAAGCAGCCTGAAAGAACAAGCAGCAGCATCCCAGAGTTATCTTGACGTTTGAAGTTAGGTACTAAGGAATCATAAGAGTTGACAGCAAGTTTGTAATGGTACAAGCATCAGCTTTGGTTGTGGTCAAGTAAGTACTCCTTGATTTAAAAACAGTTCTTTAGACCTTGTTTCGTGTCAGTGATTACCTGCTGTCTGCATTGAGTCAGGGCTGCAGAGAGTGAAAGCTTACAGGAGCAAGATAACAAGTTTCAAAGAGTTAAAAGCCCAGTTCCCAGTGACTTCTAATAAGAGCTGAGAAGTCTAATCCTTGAGGTCTCTTTGAAAATCCTATCTGAAAATAAAAATTGGATGAAGTGTAGGATTTATTGGTTCTGACTGAAAAAAAATTGATAGAAGCACCAAGCTTTCAGACAAGCTGCAGACTGGAATAACAGAAGAGAAGTGATATGAATTTCCTAACAAGTCTTGTCACTTCTCCTGTCCTTATTAAGAAGAACAGAACATCTGCAAATGGGGTGGACATGATCTTGAAAATAAGTCCTGAATCAATCAATTCAGCAAAGAACAATCTGTACACATGATTTCAGTTTTGGCAAATCATCAAACAGCTATTAACTGAAAAGCTAAATGGGGTCAGCAATTCAAGCCTGGCTGGGAGATAATAAAATCATAAAAGCATTATAATATGCATTACTTAAATATGAATAGTCAAGGCACATTTGAATTATGTGTGTCTGGCTTCATCTTCAGATGATGACACCCACGTTTAGAGGTCTCCACGTAGGTGTCTATACATGACTGAGTTACCTGAGCTCCCATTACAGTCAATGTGACCTGCCAAGGCCAGGGAGTTTTCAGCTGATCAGATGTGGGGAGTTAAGTCAGAGTGACCTGAATAGATACTGACTTTTGTATCTGCTGTGTCCACTGGCCACCCATCACAGCTACTCCGGTCCTTGTCAGAATAAGTCTTTTTTAGTCAAATTCATCACAGGAAACTTCTGCAATGTTGGTGTTATAAGCAAAGGGTTTAGAATTATTCCCAAAATACCTTGGTCACCCTCTGGACTATTTCTTCAAATTAAAATATAAATCTCTTCACTCCAGTATCTGTATCCAGCTGAGCATCCATATCCATATCCTACAGAGAAATAGTACCTGGAACTGAATATCCCATGGAACTCCTGTATCTATTTTTGGCTTCTATTTCCTTTAGTTTAACCATGGTCCTATTTTTAACTCTGGAACGTTGCTCACAGCCAGTGAACCTGGTCAGAGCTGTTCTGGGCCTCACTGAGGACCCACACAGCCCACACATTCCCTTTCATTTAGAATCACAGAACGTACCTCATCACAGAATCACAGACTATTCTGAGTTGGAAGGGACCCACAAGGACCATCGAGTCCAACTCAAGTCAATGGCCCATACAGGGGATTGAACCCATGACCTTGGCATTATTGCAACCAAGTTTTAACCAACTGAGCTAATCCCTGGTCCATTTGCCTCTCTCACTGGTTGCCTCCAGCACTTACCTAAAGGAGTACAACAGAACAGGGCAAGCACATGGGCACATTTCTCTGGTACACTTTCCCAGCCTTCAGAAACTGTCAGCTCGGAGAGTCCTAAATCAAAGATTATTTCATGTTCTTGGGCACTATTTCTAGAATATTATAAGAGTAATTTTTTAAAAAAATTGTTCTTGTGTGTTGACAAGATGATGAACTTAGTTCTTCATGTTTATGTTTTCCATGCTATTTAGGAATCTTTACACCTTCTGTCTTACACACTGGAGAACAAGGTGAATCCTTTCACTGTTTTTTCTGAATTAACTTATTGGACTGGTTTATGAAACCTAGTAGTGTAAGTGTAGGATTTTGTTCACCAGTCACAATATCTAGAAGGAGAAATGAATTGCTGTTCATGTAACCTCTGTGTTGGACACCACCACTTATATTCCATATTTAGGTAATGTACTCTTAGTTTGCCCTAATGTGAAATAAAATCCATAGGAAGCCTGGTAATAAAAGCAGGTTTTCACAGGAATGGTAATTCTACCTTTTGGACTTTGCTAAAATTGAGAATTTTTTTTTTTTACCTTCTTTGGGTGGAAGGAAATTAAGGGTAAAAAAGTTTTTCTAATCAATAGGAAACAGATGTGGTTCTCATGAAAACTCCTGCATTGAAGCTTCTTTATTATCTTGCTTATAATGTTAAAGTAAATCAGCTCTCAAATAAAAAGTGCTGTGGGGCAGAGCATATTGATTAACTGCCTGAATTTGGAGGGCAGTTCTACCCAAATCCAATTTTAGAGGCATCAAGATGAGTGGAAAGTTTCAACTCATTTCAGCGCTAGGAAGAAGACTTTTTAAGACCATTTATACAAATGAAGCAGTTACTCTATGGAGTTTTTTGGGTTTTTTTAGTGTAATTACTGCATTAGACTAGTAACAAAAGAGCAATTGTTCATGAGATTACACATAGATACTAATGCTGACTAGAAAGTAGTGAATGGGATATACTCTGAAAAATTAAATTAGAAATTACGGAGACAATGTTTTTGCCTAAATTCATATGGTCTAAATCTCCAAATTTACTGATAATTGGAAAAAGAAGGAAACAATGTGTGCTATTTGAGTAGAATTGTATTAATTGCTGTAGGTTGGAAAAGCCTGACACAGAATGGCTGAGGTTAAAAAAGCTCATGTGAGCTTTTGAATGGAAGTGAATGGGAAGACAGCTCTGACAAAAGTTTGATCATAGAACCCCTGGCTTTTTAAGTGTAAAAAAATGCCATCAGCATGAAAGTTATATTTTGCTTTGGGGATTCTAAATTTTTTGTTTCATTATGCTTAGATTCATTATGATTAGATTTATTAATAAGAGTAATAAATGTTCAGTAATATTAAATGAAAGTCAATTATCATTTTATTTTTATACCAGAAAATGTAAAAAAATCTGGACAACTTTTTGGTTGATATTCCAGAATACTTTTCTTCTCTTTCCACTGGATGTTAGGTTTATTAACTCATGTTATTTTTTTTTCTTTTTTTGCTTTGCCTGAGTAGCTGATTTTTTCCTATAGCCTGGGGCAGAGCTGCCAGCTCTGAAAGCAGAGGTTTTAACTATGATAATATATACCAGTTGCTTCTGAAGTGAGGTCCTCTGGGATTTTTTACCTCTCATTTCCAGCTGTGGATGAAGTTGCATCACCCCAGAAAACACGGCCATGGCAGGATCCCAGATGCTCTCTGTCCTCCTTCCCTGTCCCATCCCAAAGGATTCAGTTTTCCACTTGCAGTGTTTCCTTTCATCATCACAGGGCCTGAGCCGCTCCTGTGATTTGCATTCTGCACTGAGGATGCTGTGATAGAATTTGGCCAATTATACTTGTTTTCACTGAGCTGTGGCAGGAATTCTGCATTACAGCTTAAAGAATAAACTGCACCAATTACAAAGTAGTATAAATTTTGTACTTGGGAACTTTTTTTTCAAAGTGGAGATGCATCACAGTGACAAGTAAGAGCAGCTGAGATGTAGTTTGGAATAACTGATCCTATCTTGGCAGAAAGAGCAGTGATTTACTGGTGAGAAAAATTACCCCTCTGTTCCTCTGACAATCACCAATAAATTACTATGTCTTTTTCCTAACTTTAAATATTTACAAGCATCCCAGGAGAAAAATGTATTCTTCATTCTCTGTGCATACTTTCTGTGTCTTATATTATCACTTACTAAAGGCATTATGACACAGTGCTGTTTAGTATCTCAGAATCCACAGCTATGAGACACCTCTGTTTTCTGTTCAGCTGATCACAAATCAGGTGACATGTTTCTCTGTCCTTTAAACTTGTCCTGTGGATGTGTGATATGTAGTTGTTGGATTTAATGGAAACACAGGCGTGAGTTAAACCCCTGACCTCCTGCAGGAAGCAGTTCTCATTTATCCTCAGTTTTGTGCATGTCACATTTGGTTACTGAATGGCTTTTAGAGCAAACTGCCCTGGGCTCGTCCCTGAGATAAATCAGAGTGGACAAAAAGTGATTCCTTCTGTTTGCACACTGGAATTGTTTAGGTTTATAAATGTGCTAATACTGCCACTATAACTTGTTTACTCAGGTTTTTAGATTTGGAATAATATTTAATTTTGACAGAAACTATGTTACCATTTTAAAATTCAATTTAACATTTTAGTCAAAATTGAGGCCCAGGCTGTAATTCATTCTGTCATTCTGTTTCGTTCAATGCTTGTTCCCCTAATCTGGAATTCCTTTTATGTTGCTATAGTTTTTCAATGTCCAGTTGCTCATACATCTTTTAGTCTTTACATTTTAGAATGCCATTCAAACACATTCTTTAACTTATGAGCTACTTTTCCATGAAACAACTTTTAATTGTAGTTTCCAAACAGAAATGGTATAGAGACATGCCATGATATATTAGAAAGTTAGAAATTTCATTCAAATAAAGTAGAAATGAGGTAACATAATAAAATATTTAAGTAGGATAGCAAATAATATTGACTCAGCATTGCAAAAATTGGAAATATTATGAGATGGTTTCTAAGTCAGGATCCCTTTTTATTCTATTCTAAATCATGTTTTACAGATTTCTTCCATAATCTTCAGCAGTGGAAGCTTGAGAAAGTCCCTCTCAGCTCTCTTGTAGGGCCCCTTTTAGGTACTGGAAGGTGCCATGAGGGCTCCCCAGAGCCTTCTTTTTGTAATATCACAGACTATTCTGAGTTGGAAGGGACCCACAAGGATCATCAACTCCAACTCTTAAGTCAATGGCCCACAAAGGGGATTGAACCCATGACCTTGGTATTATTACTTGCTTTTCCTGATTCAGCCTAATCCTCTTTGGAAAATGGTGATTTTTGCCTGTGTAGTATATGTAACTTAAAAGATTTTTATGTCTCAAAAAGGTTTGAATTTGAAAACTTTTGACAAGGTTCTGTCTGAGGCAAGGAGTGTGCAGGGAGTTCTGGGCAAGCTTCTTAAGAAGCTGGAAGCCAAATCAGTTCTCAGTTATCTGAAACTACAAAATTCATGTTACCTTACAGACTATATACATATGTTTGCTTTCACATGAAAGCTCTTCAGTTCTGGCAACAATACAAGTATTACCAGGGCAGTTCCATGCGCATTTTGAGATAGCACAAAGTTCCCCCAATGCTGAACAAGCTGACTGGAGTGTGTGTGTGTTCTCCTGAGCTGAAATGAGCCCTCCTGCCTTGCCGTCCCTGTGCTGCCCTCTCCTCTGAGGTGGGAGCATTAATCCCAGGGGGAACCAGCCCCAGGTGAGAGGCAGGGATGAACAGCCATGATTAGGATCGTGCCACTCCATGCCAGCATTAAGTGCTCATGGAGTTGTCATTCTCCAGAGTTTCTTTTCTTCTATCTCTGTAGATAATTATGTCCCCTTCTTCCTTAGGCAGAGCCACAGCCTAATTTCCTCAAGGCTACTCCTCATCAAGGAATGAATCTATTCTACTGTCACAGAAAGACTTGATCCAGGACAGGAATTTTTTCTTAGACAATGGAAGTGGCCGAGCTGGAAATTAGTTGCAAATGACTCAATTAACTTGTCAGGTGTTCAAGAAGTCATCAGATATAGTCACAATTTCTACCAGCTATGAATATTTTCTGTCAACAGTGTCTAACAGTCTTTAAAATCCTTAATTACATATTATTGTTGCCTAAACCCCATTAGGATTATTTTTATTTTCCCCTCTGTCCTTTTATCTCTTGCTCCTGCTTTATCCTGGTCAGGTTGCTCTGGTGTCTCACACCTCGAAGCCTGTTTTCACTTCTCTGGACAGCACTGTCAGGCACACAGGGGGATTCCTGGGGCTGTCCTGTGCTGGGCAGGAGTTGGAATTTGGTGATCTTTGTGGGTCCCTTCCAGCTCAGGTATTTGATGGCAGAATGAAGGGAACAATCCGGCATGTGTTGCTTCAGCCCCGTGCCCACAGCTCTGGGGCTCTGAGAACACATCCCTGACTCCAGAGCAGGCGTGGAGGGAAAATGGCACGAGAAAGCCAAGAAAACCAGTGTTAAAACAGCCTCCCAGTGAGAAACACTGAGTCAATGAGCTTGGATTTCTTCTAAAACCATTTTTGTGCTGAAAGTGGAGCCATATACTCCTATGCATCATGCTGCATCTGTGGTGTATCCATGTCCCAGTGTGTCCCATCAACAGGGGACTCAAAGAAAATAACCAGTAAAAGCAAGGAGTAACAATGAGATGGAATGGAAGTAACATTAGTGTGTCTATTTTTTTTCCAAGATGGTATTTAAGAGGTCTGTGCTTTGATGTGTAATACAAAAGGGCACTAGTGGGGGGAAATGTGAAGGATGGGTGGGTGTTAGTGATGTGCAAAATAGCAAGCTTGCTTTTAAAGCTGCGAAAAATAAGGCACTGCTGGCAACCTAGAATTCCCCTAAGCATGATGTCCCTTCCCCCTGAGCAGTCTTAAAACTGAAATAGTGATATGCTTTCAGTTATGTACATTTGATTTCTCAATATTGAAAATGAGTTAGGAGAATTTATATTAACTGATACAAGGAAAAGTTGAAGGAATGCTTTCAACTGGAAAATTATGTTTCCATTTTTCAATAATGAGGGTCTTTCATTGACATGCATGCCCATTTAAAATAAAATAGGGTAGCAAATAAAGAGTATTTACTGTGATATTGTTTTATTCTGGTTGTGACATTTACCTGGTTAATGCCTTTGCTGATGATCTCTTGTACTACCTGGCACATGCCTTTCATTTTGTTTTAGCTTAAATTCTGTTATGTAATTTTAACTTCAGGCACAAAATGTTTTTAAGAAATGCATACAATTATGTGCTATTTGGTATTTTTAAAATGAAAGTGCAAAACTACTCTGCTACTCCAGTTTGTGGAACAATTCTGCTGATGTATTTAGAAATCTAGTTAAACTTTTAGATAGAAGTAAATATTTTGCTCTGAAAGTGTTCTTTGTACTTTTATCTCCATAATGGGATATCACCCAAGTGTAACTGCACCCAAACTCTGAAGCAGTAACAGTCCTTGTAGAAGGAAATCTTCAAATCTGTTAAAATACCAAGAGGGGAAAGAATGGACTACTGGAAATTAATTCCCAGCTCAAGTCAGCTTGATGCAGTGCCAGGCTCTCCATCTTCTGCTGCTCTTAGCAAAGGGTATAGCCCTTTAGGTTGTGGTAAGGGTCTCTTTAGCTGCCAATACATGGGATCTGCTACAGTTGCAGATAATTAGCTTTTTTTTTCATTTAAAACAAAAGGGTAAAGAAAACACATCCCCCAGACACGACAATATTGCTGCTCAGGGTTTTTCTGCATGTTCATACATAAACAAGATAACCTGAATTATTAAAAGTGTGAAGTTAAAGAGGGTTTGTTGTGCCACACTTGTTACACACCCACACTCTGTGTGGGCACTCTGAAGAAAAGCGATTTTCTTTGAGTTCAGCTCAACTGGTGAGTTAGCTTTTTTCCCGGAATGATTGAGGTTGGCAGGGGTTCTGGAGGTCCTCCTGTCCATCCCAGTGGCTCAAGCAGGGCTGCCCTGGGCCCAGGACCATGTCCAGCTTCAGCGTACCTCCAACAGAGGAGATGCCACAGCCTCTCTGGGCAGCCTGTGCCACTGTTGCCCTCCTCACAGTACAAAAGTGTTTCCTGGTGTTCAGAGGGGATCTACTGTGTTTCAGTTCATGGTCATGACTTCTGGCCCTGTCTCTGAGCACCACTGAGAAGAGCCTGGCTCTATCTTTGCACTCTCCCTTCAGATATTTATACATACTAATAAGATCTCCCCTAAGCCTTCTCCAGGCTTAACAATCCCAACTACCTCAGTTTTCCTCACAGGAGAGATTCTCCAGTCCCTTAATCATCCTGGTGACCCTTGGTTGGACTGTCTTCCTCCTGACCATATTCTGAGGAGCACGGCACTGGAGCTGGTTCTCCAGGTGTGGTCCCACCAGTGCTGAGCAGAGGAGAAGGATCACCCCTTCAACCTGTTGGCAACACCCCTCCCATGCAGATCAGGACAACATTAGCCTTCTCTGTGGCACAGTTGTTGTACATGTGCCAGGGCTTTGGCTGCAGCATTTGGCACTTTAAGGTGGAAACCACTATTTTTAAATCACTCCCTTTGCACACATACACTGTGATAGTTTTTTTAAACATGTGCTTGAAGACCATTTTCCCACAGATCTTTCTCTCAATCTCTTCTCACTCAGTAAGACTTTATTTAAGGTTACACGGTCACATCTACCACTCTAGTGTTCAGAAGTTTGATTTAATGAATATCTAGAAATTGAATTTACAGAAATGCTTATGTATAATTAATATGCATATTCCCTGAGACACACTAGGAAGGGGCTTACTGTTACTGTACTATTTTCTTCTTTGGAACTTCTACAAATTAATGGAAAGAAAGACACATTCAGCAAAATACTTCCTTCCTCTTTTCTGGCTTTGGGATTAGCCATCTGGTCTTCAGTCAAGTGCTGACTCCAGCCAGGCTGTGAGAGCAGCAGGAGAACAGGCCATTCCTGCCTGAACTGGAGCAACTGCAGTTCTCTGCACTGCTGAGAATTCAGTGCCATTCAACCTCTCTGGTGTTCAGTAACATCATGCCAAGGGCTGAGACCTGTGGGCTCTGTGGGGCCTGTGGTGGTCCTTTGGGTTCCTCCTGAGGGGGAGCACCATCTCAGCTGCTGCTCTTCATCCCTGTAGCCATGGAGGTCTGAAGAGTCTGCCCTTCCCAGAGTGCCCCAGTGGATGAGCCTGGATGCATTTTCCTTGTTAATAGAGCAGAGGAGATTATTTGTCAGAACAATGGATGCTGTCTCAAAGCTGCCCTGGCCTGAAGCCTGGGGTTACAGAGTTGTGGCAGCTGACTGGGAGACAGCACTTTTTTTGCTAATGTCTTAATTACTCTTCTTTTGTAAAAGAGTCACTAAAAACTGAGCTGTTGTTCATGGAGTTTTTATTATTGAAGCAAATTGTCCTTACTGTTGATTTGTACATATTTATCCAAATGTAGCTGTTTTCTCTTCTAAAAGAGGAGAGGATAGTCTTTCAGAAGACACTGGTGTACAGCCTACCTCCTGTTCCTGTCCAAGCAATGCAAGTGTAGGAATTGCAGGTGATTGTTCTGGTTATTTTGAATGGTGCCATGACAACTCTGGGACTTGCTTTCTTCCCTAACCAGGCCGTCTATAATGTATTCAGTCTATACCTACTCCACTTTCCTTGTTCTCTGCTGTTTTGGGAGTTAACCTCCTGGGGTAATTTAAATATTTTGATTTTTTTTTTTTTTACTGAAATACTGGGAACAGGAAATTCAGTTTAAGCATACAGTAGCTGAGAACTCAGAAGGCCTCTAAAAATGTCTTGGATATCCTTTTACCTCTATCAGGTGGCATGTTGACCCTCTTCTTCATGGATAAAAAGTCCTATAATCACATGCAGACATTATTGCCCAGCTTGGGATTTGGAAGCAGTACACTTACATGCTAATGAAGTGCACAGTTTGGGGGAATTTATCGGAATTCCAGGACACAATCTAGCACCAAAGAACTCATAATGACACTCCTAGCCAATTAAGAAAGTGGTGTTAAATGACATATGGCAAACATGCCCTCTACGTCCTGTTTTTCTAGAGGAAAAGATGTGTGCAGATGCATCGCCACCTGTCAATTTAAGAACTTACTAGAGTGACTGGTGAAGGTTTACTTAGGGTGTAAATATTTTAAATAACCTTGGATTCATTAGGCATTTCTTTCTATGGCAGAGCAGAGAATTTATCTCTTTATTTATACAGTAATTTTTCCTCTTGGCATGAAAAGTAGTTGAATCTATGGAATCTAACTTCTTGCACACTAGAAAACTATACAGATTAATTAAATCAAGATGAGCTTTAAACATTTCATTTGAAAAAAAGCCTAAACTAGAATTTTTTTCTTGCAAAAGTCTCCTTTCATACCAAGATGACTGGGAAATGTGTAGTGCAAATTCAGTTTAAAGACAGAAGCCTATGGTAAGGCTCCTCCTGACTTGTGCTCAAAGTATGTGTATTATTTATCATCCTCAGTGTTTTGTTTCTGCTATTCTTAGAATGTGGCTTTGTTTCATTCAAGTAGGACATTGTCTGTGAGGACTATTTAGGAGCAAACTGTACCTGGTAATGAAAATCTCTTCTTATTTTAGAAGTCAACTTTTGCATGAGAAAAATTATAAGATGCAAGCGATACCCTATGCAAAATTGCTGGCATTTTGGTTATGCATTTATGAAGAAAAGAGTTACTAGAAATAAGAGTTCAGGTAAAACCTTCCATTTTTCTGTTCAGTGTTTATCTCAGTTTGCACAGATGATGTGTGCCATGAAATGCAGCCAGGGTGCAGGAAATCCTGGAAGCAATAGAGCTGTAGGATGGAAACAACATCTTCAATGAAGTTTTTTAACTGATAGTAAACTGGGCTTTGAATATTTTTTTGTTCACTAAGAAGTAAAAGCAAATGAACTTTTTAAGCACTTCTTAAAAATCACAAAATAATCTGCTGTAACACTTAGGCTTCTCACACACTGACAGTTCGATTGAGTTTCAAATCGTGGGTGCTTATGCTTTCTCCCAAGGTACTGAATAGTACCCTTGCTTTAATTTAGCACTCCTCTAGACTCTTTTTTTGTTGTTGTTGTTGTTTAATTTTCACTTTAGTACCAGCTTTCCTACTTTGCCTTCTGATCCCTTGCACACAATTGCTACAGAGAAGGTAACCATGCAAGGTTTGTGTTCTGCTCCTGCAAAGCCAGGCTCTCTCCTGTCTGCTGTGTTTCCTGTACTGTGGCTCTCACCTTTGGTTCGCTCACGCTGTGCTCCTGTTTCAGTTCTGCTTGGCCGGAGTCAGGAGCCTGGGCCTGTTATCCCGGTGGGGATCCAGGCTGCTGAGAAATAGCACAAGTGGCTAAAAATAAGTGGAGTTCAAGCAGGCTGTGTTTGCTGATAATAAGATGTTGTGCCTTTTCTCCAGTGCTCTCCAACGTAATTCTAATCAGGTGGCAAAATGAGCACTAATGCTCACAAAAGGAAGGAACTGCTGTATCATTTCCTTAAAGCCATCCTCTGTGGAATGGGGATTTCTTGTGAGTGGAAGGGGGAAGGCACAAATGTCAATCAGTGTAAATGTGATCTACTGTTATTTTCCTTCTGCTGAGGGAGGCTTTTTTGAGTTGTGAAAAGCACATTATGAATATATTTTGTCATTTTCCAAAGTGAGAGACTTGCTTGTTTGTTTACCTGAATATAGAAAGTTTGGCAGCATTTGAAGTTCTGAAATCTATTGAGCAAACATAAGTGTAATGAAAATGCCAGTCATTACTTTGATGCTTAGCTGGAAATACACATTTGGATACTTATTTTTTTTCTCTCAATCCATATGTAAGTTGTGATTATTATTGCAATGAAGTTTGCATTTATGTTTGTCATTACTTGTCATGTGGAAAGCTGAATAAAAGCAACTGCAGGGAACTCTCAGAGCCCTTGGTATTGTTCCTCAGTGCTGCTGCAGTTGGGTGGTGCCTCCTGCTTTTGGTAGGATAAACTGTCTGTCGAAAAAGTGATAGGCCTAGTGCACAGCTATAAACATTGCATTCATGCCCTAGATGTAAACTGGCAGTATTAAATAATCCTCAGATGTATTGAAAAGATTCTACTCACACAAAAATTGAAAAGCAATGCAGAAGAAAACTGAGCACTTTCATAGGAGAGCAGGTGACACAGGTTCTGGAGGGTGTATAAAAGGTTTGCTCTTGATCCCTTTTATCACAGGCTCATACATTGCCAAAAGTTTCAGCTCTAAACTGCAAGTTTTATTCTTCCCAGAAGATCCATCTGCTTGGGAAAACTGGCAAGTCCTTTCAAATGTTTAAATTCGATGTATATGTTCATGTATTTGCCCACTGGAAAGGAAAAGTCAGAATTTTTACAGTGGTTCAAAGAGCAGTAAAACTTCATATTTTCATTTGGATACATATGATTGCTTAGGTAAATAAAATCACAAAATTCCTGGGAGCTTGGGGGTGGGTTTTTTTCACACATTCAAGTTGAAAATGTTGTTTGTGCATAAAGGAAGAAAATTCCATTAGCATGAGAAATGCTGCAGGTTGCATATAATCTGTGCATGTTTGCATAAGTTTCCTCACTGGAGCACAAAATCCCCTACCCTACCTAAACCTCCCTGGTATTCAGATCCCAGAAGTCTGTCTTTGAATTAACTGAAAGTGAAAATTGCTATTCAAGGATAGAAAAATTAAATACACTGAAAGCTGATTACCAGCCTAGCCTGAATTGTAGTATTTGACTCTTTTATACCTTAGAACTTACTTATGACTGAAGGATAAGAAACTAATATATTCACTTTACTGATGAACTCTTTCAATGAAGATTTCAATGCTTTCTGGCCTGTGTAGTATTTCATCTCCTGCTGATGGCTTAAAAAAATGTCTAACTATTTTATGTTGGAAAGGTAATGTACTGAGAAAGTAAAAGAAAAACAGGGAAGCATTTTGGTGTAATAGTGTTGTGTGAGATACCAGGAACCAGAAGTACTAATGCATTAACATAGAAGAACAAAAAAGCAGTTATCTACTCCTGTATTTAAAACAAACAAAAAAAAAACAAAGAAAAAACAACTCAACCCAAAACTTCTCCAAGTGTTAGGCTAGACACTTTTCTGTTCTGCTGGAGCATTTTATGCCATCTGTCTAGACTGTAAGATCTTTAAGGCAAAAAGAGATACACAAGTGGCACATAGACCACTGCTAGGACTGTTAATTGCTTAGTTTTCACAACATCTGGCACACATTATATAACACATTTTCTTCTGCCTGTTAAAAGCAGATAATATTTATTTACCTGACAGTCACTAGGGCTTTGAAAAGTCTCATGGAAACCAAAGGAATAAATGAGCCCTGGAGGGGAATCGATACTTTTCAGACATCACAGCTGAGACACAGCCTCTAACTCGAGGTTTTTAAACAGTGTCTTGCCTCTCACTGGAACAGTTTTCTGATTCTCTCCCCCTGAACATCTGCTGATGGCCACTTTCAGAGCCAGAATCCAGATCCAGACAGAGCTCCCCTGATGCAAATGGCCAGCCTGATGTTCCTTAAATTTGCATGCTGTTGGGGGACCCGTTAAGTTTCGTGCTGGTGGTTTTATTGTGCTATCGGTGCCACCTCAGTTGACCAAATGGCAACAGTCATAAAAGGGGAAGAAAAACATTCCATCTTCTGCTGCCTGTGCTTCCTTCTGCTGAACTGAGGAGATATAAAAGAGCCCTTGGAGTATGGAAATTGAAAAAGTCTCAGCTGGAAATGCTTGACAGTGCTGCCTCCAACAGAGCAGAAGAACAGGAAGCAAAATGGGAGCAAAAAGTTCACTGTGCAGGAATAGCACAGACAGAGTTAAGCTTGAACTGGGCCACATAACAGGAATTTATTCTTTTTCCTTTCTCATTATTTCTTCTGGCTTTGAATCACTTCTATTAAAAGTGAGCCCTCTTCAGTTAGTCATCATAAATTAGTCATCCCCCAGAGTGTGAGGTGTTGGCCCCAGGTGAACTAACCTGCTGTAGGAAGTACAATCAGCTCCTGTGCAGCCTTTCTGTGTGAGCAGGGCAATGAGCCTGGATGTGGTCTCAGTGTCTGTGCCTGGATTCCAGCTCTGGCTGCCTGTGCAGGGTCCTACACTGCTGCTCTCTGTAAGGACCTCAGTGCAGAGAGGAACCTGCTGGTGCTGTGCTCACATCCCTCTGACTGCACGAAACAGCCAGATCCTACCCAGCCATATTTATCTGCATGAAGCTGCACAAACTAAAAGTCATCCCACGGTGTTTTAGCATATGTTGAAAAATGAAATACTGTCAAACTCCTACAGTACTTGAAATAGGCTTGAAATAGCCTTACAGCTCTGCTCCTTCACACTTTTTCTGCAGAGATCATTCAGGGATTCAGATGCAGTGGGGCACAGAAATAGAGAATGAATTTCTCACTTGTTAAGCTGAAAATTAACCTTCTGAACTAAATTAGTTTTAGATAACTAGAACCTCCAGCTGCATGCCTGCTTTCTGTATAACACAGGATTAGAGCTTTGTATTGTTCTATGCAGAATGTAAAATTCAATTAGTGATACCCAAGTTTATATTTTGAAAAGAGAAATGTCTGGAAATTTTATATGAACGAGATCTTGTCATTTTTTAAGGCTGATTACTACCAGCATAGATGATGGTCTAAAAAGATGATATTGTTATTCTATTATACCTATTCAACGTAGCCAGCAAAGTTTATGTTCTGATCAGCAGTACAAATCTGCAAAATAACATTCTTGGTGCCAGTTGCAACAAGTGGGAGTTTGCCATTAATTTTAAGGTGGCTAAATTTCAATGCTATTTCATTTTGTACAGTTAAAACAACTTTGCAGGTGGCAGAAATACTGAACATCAATGATTTTTCTGATCACACCCAATCATGAAGCCATCCAACCTGGTTTGGGTGTACTGAGTGCTGTCCTGCTTGAATTTTGTAGTTTGATTACTTTTTCTTTTGTGTATATAAGTGTGTGTGTGCTTCTTGATACTCTTCTCCACAGACTGGTTTATTACCCCATGACTTTACAGTCATCAAATACTAATGCAAGCAAGATTAAAGTGTTAATTCCTTTTATCCTACTTTTCTTAAAGTGGCCAGCATAGGTAAGGTAAACCCAGTTAAAACAAATAAATAAAATAATTTCAGTTCTGATATTGACTGCACTAGCACAGAATAAGATTCTACCTTCCCATTGACCTGAAAGGAGAAAAAACCCAAGACAGGTTTCTAAACCATTACCTTATTTCCAGAGGTAGACATTTTCAAGTGGTAATGAATGTTCTGGAAATCTTAGTGCTTTCAGAGGTATTGTTTTTTTGTTTTTCTAAACTGCCTTTAAATACTGTTTGGCAATAGATAACACACACACCAAAAATATAACCCCAAATGCGTAGTCTAGAGGCAGAGCTCTGAGCAATGTGCTGGATTTTGTCATGTATGCAATGACTATTTGAAGCCATTCCTGGCTGAGTCCTGGATGAATTTTGGGCTGCAGCTGTCTTGCTGAATATTCGTTATGAAATGCTTGTGTTTAAAAATAAACCCATTAGATTTGTTTTCATCACACAAACTTGTATTTCATTCTGTGCCAGTGACCTGGTGAGGGGACTGCAGCTCTGAGCCTTAGGTCTCCATGGATAATGCTCATGTTTTAGACTCCTTTTTGTAAAAATATTAAACAATATTTAGATATTTTCAAGTTCATGCAAAGTTATTTAGCTGTTTTCTACCTTCTCTTTTAAAAGCCAAGGTGGGGCTGCTGTCTCTTGTCCTAGGCCCTGTCCCTGCCATCACACTTCCAGTTTGAACTGTGTGCTTTTCAGTCCAGAGTTATTTCTGATTCACAAGCTATTTATAAATTACAGAAGGCATTCTGTGTGACTAGAACAAAATATAGGGAATGGAAAGCAAATTCCTCCTTTTTCAAGCATAAAGAAAGGTTAATTCACTTTTCTATTCCTAATTTAGTTGACTAATAGTATCTCTTCTGTAATGCAGCAAGAGCACTTTCCCGGTTTGCTTTAATGCCTCTCCTGAACATTTAGGATCCAAAATTTTTATTTCAAAAATCAATGAAGGTTTTGTCAGGACCTATACCAGGAACAAGGTATTCCCTTGGTGAATGTTCCACTCCATCTTGTGCAAATATGCCCACCTGTGACACTGAAAAATGAGGCACAGAGGAGCAGACAAGCCAAGGTTACAGTGCCAGCAGAACTGGTGTCAAGTAGAGGCATACAGCAAACCTTGAAACCTCATGAAGCAGTTAAACACAATCTACAGTGTCTCCTTTTTAGTTCTTCCTTCCCCTTGAGTCTTTGTATCCTCTGAATCTGTATTTTTCAAAGGTATTCAAATGGTGTAGTCTCGACAAAATTACCACTTTTGAAGAGGTAGATGTTTGGGTTTTTGCCATCTCAAAGAAGACAGTAGAGTGTTTTATGGCATGGCTCACTTAGATTATTTTAGAAATGAAGTCTGTATTCAGTTGCCTAACAAAGGGCCCCTTGTGTTGTTTCGGGTGCTGTGGGGATTCTGCCTGATGTCCCTGACACTCTCCAAAAGACTGAACTTCCCACAAGTCCTGTGCCACATCTCTCAGTGCCATGTGAGTATCTGTGGTGTCTAAGATGGCACCAGATGCCAATGTTTTGGTGACAATTTTCAACCCTATTTTGTTATAATATTAGCAATAATAACAATGATGTATGTATGTGTATGTATGTATGGCCAGGCTTTGGGAACGAAGATGTGGGAAGGGCTCTCTCTCCCCACGTGGGCGAGCCCTTCCAGCCTGTGCAGTGGATTTTTTAGGTGAGGCACAGTGTGTGCAGAACTGGCCCCACTGTTTAAGTCCTGAGGTCCGTTTGCCATGGCTGAGCAAGCTTGGACAGTGACAGTGAAGTCCTCAGGACTGTCACAGCACCCGGTACTGACCAGGGCTGACCCTGCTGAGCATCCGAGATGTGACGGGATGGGATGGCAGGGAGGCTTTAACTGCCTGGGGACGATCCCACTGAGACTGGAACTCAGGACCTTGGGATTCAGAGTCCAGAGTGCTCTCCTTTACACCATGGGACCTCCCAATAACAATTATAATGAATAAGAATATGTATTTAATACATGTATCATATAAACATGCTTAATATCTGTGTATCCATTCAGGTACAACACAGATATACATACAAGCAGTTTTCAAAGCCAAAGCCTGGCACTGTTTTGCAGAGTGCCTGGCACTGGGGAAAGGTGGGAGAGCTGAGGTGCAGAGTCAGTCAGACCAGCAATCATCTCTGATCTGTAATTGCAGCTGGTGCTTCGTGCTTTTGTGTGCTATGCCTCCCGCTGCTGCAGGAGCCCTGCAAGGGAAAACATCGTGTACCTTCTTATTCCCACCAAAAAGAGAAGGGAGCAACTCAGCAGAAAATAACGAGAAACAAAAGCAAAGTACTTTTAGCTTCCTTTCCTCACAAAGGGAAAAGAACACAGGAGTAAAACAGCTTCCATATTTTTAGGCATTTGTGAGTCACCCTAAATCTCTTAGGATATTTTAGTAAAAATTATATTAAAAAAGCTTCTATGAAGTAATGAACTAGTAAGTTTGTCCTTCTGATATACTTCTGTTGCTTTTTTTTTTAGACTTCTTCACTTACCCATCTGGGAATGCAAATGGTGTGAAGCGAGCTATGTGGATTGTAAGAGAGAAAAAGACTGGTCAATCTTTCCTGAGGTTGGCTGTTAGAATTGTGTAGCTCTACACCAGACTAGAAGGGGCAACAAAGGTGTTCACACATCTGGAAAGGTAGTGGCTGGTGGGATAACCCATGGCCTAAACTCAATGTCCTACCCATAAGGTCCTAAACCACACAGTCCAGGTAGGCCATGGAGGCTGGTGGAGATCACAGAGGAGAACAGACCAGAGCAAAGTTACAGTTTTAAAAGTTTTAGTGACAGTGCAGGCAAAGGCCTGGGAGTTCTGGAGTGGAAACAGGCTCCTGTACCCAGCTACCATTGCAGAGATGCAGATCCTTTCATATCCCCTGAAATAAAGCATTACAACTAAAACCAAGACTGAGCAGTAACCCAGAATTACATAAATTGTGTGTTATTCTGTCATCAGGTGCCACTGGCAGAGCTGGTGAGTGTCAGGAAAGTGAGGATTGTTTGAGAGGTGGGGAGGATGCAGACACGTGCTCACACTGTCAGCCACGAGCAGCCTCTTCTATTCCATCCCAGTCGCCCCCTGCCCTCACACTCTGCTCGAATTAGGCAGATGAAGAGCTGGTGGCTCTGATAGAACACTCCAGTAGTCATGGGCCACTCTGAGGACTGTTTGTGCATGGAACTTACACACAGTAACTTCATGGGTTTAGTTATGTAGAATTGCTAAAACTCTGTATGGTGATTACACAGGAAGTGGCATAAAGTGTTCCTGATGTTGTTCTCACATTACATTAATAGGGAAGTTGGACTGTCAGAAAAAACCTCTTAGCTATAAAAATTCTGAGGTTATCCCAAACCAAGTTCCAGCCAAGAGTCTGCCAGTGTGTGTTTTTCAACAACAGAATAACAACACAGCTCATATTCCATGAAGACCATTTTTTTACCCCATATGTACAAATGTTCCAGGGAATTACACAAAAGGAAGAGAACTGTAGATACAGTGGGGGTTGTTCTGGTCCTTGACCTGGTACTTCCCAGCTGTGTGTAGGAAACTGAAGCCACCTTCTCAAAAAAATCCAGTGTTTGACATGGATTTGATTGTGAAGTTTTTTCTTAACAAAGCTAAAGGAAGAGAAGTATCTGTGTGTTGCTTCCTTGTACAGACCAGTGTGCAATAACACATCACATTTTGCATTTCATGACACACCATTAATGAAACAGTGTCAGAGCTTTCAGGCACTCCTGTTGCAGCCTCGTGTTTGTTTGAAAGAACACTCCAAATGAGGTTGCACTGTAAAAAAAGAATGCATTTACTCATCTGGCCATAATTTTAATATTCTTGTTCCTATACTTCTGCTGCATGATATATAGTTTGAAGAATAGTGAATAAAGGTCACAAAGCTTTGATTTTTTTTTAGGGTGATTTATTTGGGTTTTGTTTTGTTGTTGCTGTTGTTTTAAAGTCTTATAATTAGGATTTTTTGTAAACACTGTATTGATGTACATAACATTGCATACATGTTGTTCATTGCTGCCTGCAGAGTATTAAATTCAGAAACAACACAAGATTAGATTTGTAATACATTCATCAAATAGAAAGTCTCCAAGTATACTTTAAAGATTATGTTTAATGTTTTGGCTGAAGTTCAAATCCTGAAGGAAAACCCCCATTTTTTTGAATAATACTGGTTCATTAAAATAATTCAAGAATTCTTAAGAAGGCTCCCATATGAGGTGCCAGACTGATTCAAAACCTCAGCGAATATCATGTCTCACAGAATTATGCAAATTCTGGTCAACTCACAGTCAACTGAAGATTCATGTCTGGAACTTCATGAAATATTAACATTAAGGCGCATTTTTTGGAGGAAAAAATAAAATCCAGCCTTAAATTAATGAAACTTGGGAATCAACTTGCAAAACTATCAATGGGATTATTGTAAAACAATTTCTGTTCTCAGGAGCCTCCAAGAAATGAGCGCCCCCTTCTACTAAACTCTCTGACACCCCAAGGCAGCAGGCTCCTATTTTCTCCAATTTCCTCTTGTATATTCTTCTTCATTTGCATGGTGAAGTGTCTACTATTGCCTCTGTAAAACTGTTGTTCTCTGTCCAGTGTTTTCTTCTAAAATTGTATATCTTACTGTTTCCAAATTTTTAAGTTTCCTCAACCATCTTCATTCTCTATATTTCCAAAAAAGAAAAAAAAAAGAAAGAAGAAGTCTCTGAAGTAAATGCTGGTAATCCCTTTATGAAGTTTATATGTCTCATTCCTTTTTCATTGTGTAGTCTCTGGGCTAATTATCATTATTAGTGAGAGGCTCTGCAGTTCAGAGCAGCTTGGTGGAGCAGTGGAGGGAGCTGGGAAAAGGGTTCCCATTGGTGAACAGTGATGTGAAAATTCCCATTTCTTTCTCTTTCCCATTATGTTCCTTCTTCCTGGTAATTCTCAGTAGCAAAGAATATCCACAACAGGTCAGGGAAAGAGAACAGAGCGGTGAGTAATATGGAAATAAAGATTACAAAGGAAAAGTAACAAAGGTAAAAGACTTGAGCAACAACAACAACAAAAAAAGTAGGAATTTGGATCCTAATTCACAAAGCTGCTCATACACTTCAATGCCATCAAAATCAATAGGTGTTGGGGGCTCAGTTAATGAGAGCTGGTGACTATATGGTTACAATATAGTAATGACTTTTGGCTACCCTTAATAGTGAAAATTACCTATATAAACTCCTGACAACACCCAGGCTTCAGGTTTTTTGTCATAAATAAATGAATCTTCTCCAGGGCAGTTCTTCATTATTGTTTAAAGGACTGTCAGAGATGAACTTCTTGAATCTGTGAGGTTTAGACTTCCCATGTTATTTTTTAAAATTTTTTTCTAAGGAGAGAAAAATTCTGTCCTGCGTAATTTTTAGGAAGGAACCAGCATATGAATTCTGGTGATACTCAGCATGCATCACATTTGTCATGTTTCAGAATTATCTCTAATTTTCTTGGCTTCCTCCCCAAATTGCTTTAATCATTAGTGTTTTTCTTAACTACTTCTCTGATGTGTGTCATTATGGTGGCTGCCTCTCAACAACTAGCTTAGGGAAAAAACATCTCCTGGGTCTCCCAGGACAGGCAGAGCTCCTGCCCAGAGACAGCAGCAGGATGTGTTGTGGGACAGCTGGCTCTGCTGCAGCCTTGGATACATTAGGGAGAGTCAGGAGTAATTAGAGCACAATTACTGGGCAAAATCAAGACCATTCACTCTCCGTTCTTTGAAATAGGTGTAATTTCACAAAAATACGTAGAACTGAGTCATTTCACTCTGGGATGAATTTAAACATCTGTCTGGAAAGGGTTTTGAATCAATACAGGATAGATTTAATTCTTTATCAACACAAAAGTATTGTCCTCATTGTCATGATGCCCATGTAGGCACTGAGGTAACCACAAGCCTAGCAGGACCTGAACAAAGTCACAGGTGCTGCACATTGACTGTCTGTCAAGAGATTGTATTGACTGGGGCAGCTGAGCTCTTGGCAGCTTTAAAAACAAATCTGGTTTAGAAATATTTTTTGATTCTTTGTTGTTGTGTTTTTTTTTTCCTGTGGAAAGGGAAAAGTTTGGGGCATTGGAGTAAGTACTGTTAGCTTTGATGTGCCACCAGTATCCTTGTGTGCCCTGTTTCTCATAACTCCCTCCCAGACCGAGAGTCTGCGGCTCATTCGCAATTCAGATTCCCAGGGAAAATTGTGCAGATAAATCTTGATGCCACGGTCCATTGAATTTCACCTAATATTATTCTTTTTCCCTCAAGAACTTCAGGAGACTATGACTTTCTTCATTGACTTTCATTATTTTTCTCCAGCACATGAATAATTAATGTGGATTGCTCTGGACTGTTTAAACTCTTTATTAAAGATATTACCAAGTGTATACAGCAATGTCTCTTTCATAAGCTGAACACAGGTGATTTCAGCACTCTAAATTAACAGCATAATGAGATTCAGAAATGCACAATAAAGCTATGGAGCTGTTTTTCCAAGCACTCTCCCAACAATAGCAATAAAAGCAATTTAAACCATTTCCAACATCTATCAGGTTTCAATATGGATCTACAGAAATGGGCAGATTTACAGGAGTGCTTGGGTTCCAGCCCGCTGTTTGATGCTCATCTGGGAAGTGCAGCTCCCAAAGCCACATGTACTGCTGTCCAGAGCAGAATTACTTCACTGTCCCCTTGCACTTCAAACTTCTCCGAGTTACATGATTCTTTTTCCCATTGCAAGTTGGTTTTGCCAAGTCCACAGAATAATTTACCCAGCTCAAATTAACTGTGAACTAGAGATGAAGCAAAAAGGAGAGAGATTTCTAAGAAGTCTGAGGAATAAGAGAAGGGTCCTTCCTATGTGACAGCACTGGCCATACTGCAGATCTTGGCACAGACATCACGGGTTAAACGATGCTGTTCTGTTTTCTAAGTAAAACCATACAGAAAAGATAATAATACCAGAGAGGTCCTCTGCAAGAACTTGTTTCTGTCTTTGAAGTCTGCTCAGGATGGTGCTGGAGAGGAACATTACCCTAAATATTGGGTAATTACTTACTTGTAGAGGCAATTTAAGTGGATGAGAATTGCTGCAAATTCCAGTTATGTATTTTTAAGCACCAAGGAGATACTCATTAAGAATGTCTGACAAATAATGAAAAGAAAATTTTGGTGCTTGTTAGAGGAAAATCATAAACATACCTCTTTTCTTTCCTTTGATTCTGCAAATAATGGGAGTTTTCCCAAAACATGAGGCGTGACTTTAAAGAACCATTTAAGAAAACATGTTGTCTCTGAGTCTGCCTCTTGGAGATTGATTAGTTCCAGAGGATGGGACATGAGCTTCTTTACCATGTAAGTGTTTTGGAATATTTTGTCTGAAAACACTATCTTCCAAAGCACATAACCCCCAGACAGAGTGCCTGTTTCCTTTTGCTAATGGTTCATTACTTCTTTGACCCAGCTTGTCTTAAGCCTCACTGTGGAAGACGTCGAGAATTATGTTATAATTAGGACTTAGAATTCACTCCCGTACTGCAATTTTGTAAAACAAGTGCTCTGGAATAGACTGTCTGTTACTGATGATAAAATGAGGTTGACAGATATAATGATGACAGTACTTCCTTCACAGAATAAATATTACAGATGGCTCAGAACTGCAGCACTTGCTGGGCTATGTGCAATGATATTGAGGAAAGCATTGCTAGTAATGCTATTCTCAAGTTTTGGCGTTACCTTTTTCCTATCTCATGGTTATGAATAATACCAGAAGGCTTTGCTGCCAACAGAGTTTGTGGGGAAGGACATTGAACAGGCAATGGCAGGCAAAAAAATCAGGCTGATGTTGATGTATTTAAAAAATTGAAGTGGAATTACTATTTGAGAGTCAATGGTGTTCAACCTTCCAGTTCTCTGCTAAGTGCAAAAGAAAGTTTTGGTTAGCCACAGTTGTGATTTCAGTGGGTGTTGGGTGATTTCACTTTACTGCCCAGTAAGGAATTTAATTTTAGCAACTAGTGACCAGCAGGTATTAAATCTCAGTTATTGAAGGCCTGCTCTGGGTCTTTATGATGTTCTGTCTACATGTTGTGAGCACTCTAATTAACAATTTGTGATTTGGATAGAACAAGTCACACATTTTATATTGTAGAGACACTATTTTTTCCCCAATATGGGACACCAACAAGGCAAAGATCTTGTCTGAAGCTGCATTACTTGAGTAAATCACATGACTGCCCCCAATATGATTAAACTGTGTAGATAAAAGATTTCAGTCTTGATCCTAAGAGGTAATAATTGTAATGTTTTAAAATTATCTTCCATTTATTCTCCAATAATGAGTTTATCTACTATCTATTTTGTTTAAATAGAGAGCATGTTGATGTTCAATGTAACTAAGTATTAGTGGAGCTACTTGTTTGCCAGATTATATCTGTGCTCCCCATTGCCTGTGAGAGTGGTGATCTTGCTGAAGAAACAAAGCTAGAAAATGTAGCAGTGAGAGAATTGTAATATTTCAGAGGAGACAATGCAAGTTCTTTTAATATTTACTGTGAAAAAGTGACAAAATGACACACCAAAACACACGCTGCCCATATGAACCATTTTCTTTCTGAGCCCTGGGCAAATGCTGTTCTGAAGCTTTCTCACTGATGGCTTTTCAATGTGTCTTCTATTCATGACCTATTATTACTGCTCACATCTTCAATTACTCTTCTTGGTGACCTTTCCTCAGTGGTCCCCAGAAGAAAGGCCCTACATCATCACAGACATGGCATTAGTAATCAGATAAGTTAATAGTATTTTCACCACAAAGTAATTCCTTTCTTTAGTGGTGAACATGCTAAGACTGATTATATGTACATGAAAAGATATAATTTTTTCCCCCCTAAGTGCAGAAAGAACAAAGTACAGCCCTTGCATAGGGAGGAATAATAACATATATCACAGCGTTCTTGTACTATTTTGCCTATTTATTGTATCAATCCATACAGGTTGAAAGGCAAGTGATGTAAAGAAGGTAATTGAAGTATTATTATGCACTGTCATTGAGGCTTCAGGGGCAAGTCTTGGCTGTAAGTTTAGTATTGACATTTTCCCTAGTTGAATGAAAACTTTATTCCATGGTGAATTATTCTAACTAGAGTCATATTTCAGTATACAAAGTCAGTGTGTCTGAGAAATGATTGAAAGAAGGGACAATTCTGGGGTGAGGAAGTGTTAGCACGATATAGTAACACTTATGGGACATCTTTCCAGACTTTACTCTGGATGGATACTTTTTGTGTAAAGGAATGCACAGTCCTCCATTAACCACTTCAGGGATTTCGTTTGTCATCTTTATGACTGTTAATTTGTATTAGAATAAGGCCTGGATTCTTCACCAGGGATCAGTGCTCCATTGTGCTACACTTTGTACATGCCCACAATTAAAAAAGGAGAAAAGAATCACCTCTCAAGAGTTTGCAGTATTACAAAAACAACAGGCACTTTTTACACTCAAAAAACATAAAAGGTGGAGCAAAGGAAGAAGATCAAAGCTCAGTACTTTTTATGTTGTTATATATTTGTCTTGCTTTATCTCTTGGAAGAAAGAGCCCCTTCAGTATTAGTGCCACTTCCATATTATTTTTGACCACATTGATTTACTTCTCTTTCATCATTAAACTACTATTCCAAGCAGTTGCTGATAAATCATCACAGGTTCTTATGTCTCCATAAATGACTTTCTCAGTGTGGAATATTCTGGATATCCTTAGAACTTGAGGAGAAAGAAAGAATATGACCAATCCTACTCCAGCTCTGAAAAGCTCTGAATAGAGGGAGCAAAGCAAAGCACATTGTGCCCCTCTCTTACCCTCTGTCTTTGCCTCTCTCCCAGTCACACCCCAGAATGGAGGCAGAAGAGGAATGGCTGAGTGAGCCAGAAGCAGTAGGGCACCTGTGGGAATGAGGGGGCTGCAGATCCAGAACCTGCCAGCAATGATGATGGAAAGGTGACAGAGCTGTGTAAGTGCAAGAGTGAAGGGAGAGGGCACGGGTAGGAGGGGCAGTGCCCGAGCACAGCAAGCAGCTGGGCAGGGGCAAGAAGGGGCAGCTGCATTCTGGTGGTGGAACAATGTTTGCTTGGCAGTAGGAGTTAGAAAAATATTTCTCAGGAAGAGAATGGAGGAGTTTGGAACAGAAAAAGAAAGGGCAAAGGAGAAAGAGTAAGAAGGGAGAGTTAAGAGATAGGGCTAGGAATATTCAAATTTTTAATCACAGTGAATGTCACAATGAAACTAAAGTAAAAAACCAGTAGCTGACTTTTCACATGCAATTGATAGGTTTTGTGCAAGGAGTATATACTTCCATTGCACATGTGTGTGCACCTACTCACCTGTGCAACCCCAGATTTGGGGGAACTGAGAGGAACTGCTTAAAACCTGTGATCAGCTTAAAGGGTGTTTTCCCCACCCATTCTTGCAACTTTGTGTAACTCTAGATGTGTTAAGCACACATGTGTGGCAGACACATGAGGATGTGTTGGACAGATCACAGCTTTAGCAGCCCTAGTACATTTATCTTGCACCTCTACTGTGAGAGGAGTATGTCTCTGTCCACCTGATTACTCCTCCCAACAGTTTTTTGCAAGAAATCTTGTTTGATTCTCTCTGCCAACAAGTTCAGATTATCATTTATTATTGTTGTTGTGCACTATCTTTTTTTTCAGTCAGAGCTATCCCAGTTGTGTGAGTTAAGCACTTTTAAAAGGTAAGTCTTGTACCTGCTTTCTTAATCCTATTATAGGAGAAGAAACAGGTGTTCCCTATTAAGAGCCAAGGACCCAATGAGGTGCAGCTGTGCCCAGCACTGCCATGCCCAGGTGTTCCCTATTAAGAGCCAAAGACCCAATGAGGTGCAGCTGTGCCCAGCACTGCCATGCCCAGGTGTTTCCTGGCCTTTCTCTCCCCAGCAGTGTTTAACAGTTCTCATTCTTCAAGGTCTCCACAGCTGAAAGAAGCACTGAGAGTGGAGTGGCCTTTCATTCTGGACTATTAAAAATACTAATAATCATCAGCTTTTGATTAAAGAAACACATCCTGGCTAACATTTTGTGGTGGGGTGAGGTTGTCACGGTCTGCAAGTGCGAGGACGTGTTCAGTGCTCTCAGAGGAGTTGTAGGAAGAGAGTGAGAGACAGAATCCACAGCAACAGAAAGGATTTAGAAGGTTTGTATTTTTCCAGCTTCTGATTGATAAGTGTTCTTACCCATTATTAGTTTTCTTGTTCTGATTGTTGATAAAGAGGGGCTACGACTTTTAACTTTAATGTAGAAAAAGTGCTTACAGACTTTTTGGTATTCTTGAAAGAGATATTATGTGTAAGATTGTCGTGGATTGATTAACTGAGGGCAAGGACAGAGAAATAAATATAATTATTCTAGTTGAATGATTAGTCAAGGTTTAAAAAAATATTTTCCTGATAAGTGAATTTTTACAGCTTTTTCTAAATGAAGTTCAAGTGTTTTCATCTGGTGCCTTGACTGTCCTAACCTTCAGAAGCACTTCTTATAAATAAAAGACCCCAGATTATTCCAGTATGATTTAAACCTTCATATTTTTCTTTAGGAAAGCAGAACTGCTCTGTAGCTGATGAAAAGAGGGAAGGGAATTGCTTAATTAGTGTCTCACAAGAAGAATAACTTGACAATGAGATTGAAACTTTTAGGTGCTGTACTTGCAACAGTCTTTTGTGATTGTTGTGCTGTCAATCAGAGAAACAATGCTGGAGGGGGAGGGCAGAGGGAGAGCAAAGGGAGGCAGAAGGTTGTGCAAGGCCCTGTGGAATGTCTTTTCCCAACTATGTAAATGTGTTGTAATATACATAATGTACAATGTATTGACCTGCTTTGTCACTACTGACATGTGGGAACCATGCAAGTGTTAGTGCAGAGGTGAATTTTCAACGCAAAAAGAAACCTTTGATTTCTGCATTTCATAAAGCACTGTATGTTGGATAATTATAAGGAGAACTTGTTATTTCAGGGCTGCTGTGTGAAGTGAGACTAGGGCTTTGGGGTTGGTGTGTTTGGGGTTTTTTTGTGGGGGGCAGGGTTTGAAAGTTTCTATCAACAATTTTCGTGTATTGGGAGATGAACGACCTGTGTAGGGAGATTTTTTTGGTAGAAAATGCAATGTAGTTTTGTTCCCACAAGGCATGAACTGAATTAAGTGCATTTTGGAGATGATACCACTTCACTCTTCAGTGGTGACTTATTGCCACCATTACTATTAGTAGTGAGATGATATTTAAAATGAAATACGATGCTTCTTGATGTCACAGCAAATAATAACAAGAGATAAATTGGTGGCTAAATTAACATATTGACTGGTTGGGTGAAATATGCATAACAATAGACTGTAGCAATAAATAACTTGAAACAAAATGTTTTTCAAGGAGTTTTGGAGGTCCTTGTCTATTTTGGAGTAATGGATACAGTTTGCCATGCATTGACTTTATTAATTTGCTCTCCAAGACATAGGTTTACGAGTCTAATTGCATCAGATGTCTTGCTGCAAATCAAATAAACAACTGTTATTAAAAGAGAAACTAAAACGCGATAAAATCAGTTTTCTTTTGTGCTTTTCATGGAAAATATATTAGTCAATAAAACAAAAGCAGAATTCTGGATAGAGGTAGCTTGGATGTTTATTTCTTTATGCCTTAACAGGCTCATTTTGCTCATCTTGTATCTGGATTTTTCTGCTTCTGAGACTAGCAGTGTATTATGGGATGTCCTGGCTCTGGCAGGCGGCTGCAGGCATCAGGTGACTGTAATCTCAGCTCCCAGGTGCTTCAAAACCGGCACAGTCTGGGTCAACCAGTCACTGCTCTAATGTGCCACTCCAGTAGAAATATTTCTGGCAGAAATTTCCCATCTCACACCTTTTGGAACTACAGCACTGCAGGATGGGAAATAACTACAAAACAGGACAAATTCTGCAGCACTTCATGGGCACACATAGTTCAGGCTTCTGGCTTTAACTCTTTTGTAATCTCGTAGGAAAACAAGGAAGAGAGATTTAATCAGGGTTTTTTCCTTATCATAAAAACTTTTTCTCTAGAAGAGATAACTTCAGATTTCTGACAACAGGAATGGAGAATCACAGAATCAATTAGGTTGGAAAAGACCTCTGAGATAGAGTCCAACACTGAATCATACCTTTCATTTGTCTAGGTTATCTTAGTGCTTGAAGTCTTTTACCTTCTTTTATTAAATTCTTGCAACCATTCCTTTTTTAAGTGACCTTTACTATGCTTTTAATTGGACTCTTCATGTGCTGTGTTGATTGTTTTGGTCACTGCCTGTTGTTCTTGTTTAATGCTCTTCACGAGTCAATGTACAGTTTAGGGATTCTTGTGCTTTGCTGGGTCAGTCAGTGCCAGGGCTGTAACCAGGAATCTTCAGGGAGTTTGGGGGCACTGCTTCAGGTGAAATGGTTGCTGTGGACGAGTCTATTGTAGCAAAGTCATATACATCTCAAAAACAGAGTACAAACCACAGTTTGTGTTGTGTGTAGGCATGTGCCACACTCTGCTTGCAGCAGCTTTGCTGATCTGAAAATCCCCATTCAGAAGGTAACAAATGTATACCCACAGTTTCGTGGAGCATGAGTAAAAGGGTGGAGAACTCTCTTATTGGTCTGAATATTGGAAATACGCACAAGGTTATGTGCAAGTGGTCTTTGCAGGCAGGTGTGGGATAAATGTAAGGAACTCTACTGGTGCTCCAATAGGTCCTGAATTAATGCAGCTGGGCTTGCCTAGCTCAAGCCTAGCACTGTGCTAATCGATCCTGCTGAGGCACAGCACAGTAGTTCAGACTTAATGATGTGCTAATACAGTTACCTGCTGAAAGGCGATGCAGGCAGGCATAAGTCACTCTATCCCCCCAACTTTTCTTTTAGCAGGGTTAGGAGCCAGGTAATTCATAGTCAGAGAGTCTTGAGCCTTTCAGTTCTCATTCTCATTATAAGTCACTTAATCCATGTGACTCTGCTGAATAGAGATGCTCTGTGCTTCTGTGGAGAGAGGATCTGCTCCTGTGTTTAGATGTGCTGAAGTTCCTGGCTGGGTTTTTTTTGTTGTTGTTTGGTTGGGGTTTTTTGATGCAAAGTGTGAAACAGTTCAAGATTGTTTTATATCTATAACTGTGTGTACATTTATAAACTTCAGATATTTCCCAGAAAAGTTAAAAGGCTTAATTGTGAAGATGTTTTCTCTGGGGTGGCTTTTGTGTTCAAAATACAGCTTCATTCCATGGATTTTATCCAGTCCTAGCTCTTTCTTTGTCAGAAAGAATCTGCTGGTTGGGTTTGCAAAGTGCACTCCCTTAACAGCAGCAGGATATTTTGTGCTGCTGCTGTACTTGGTCCTTGTCCCTGTGCCCCAGTGTGCAGAGGCACACCTTGCCCACTTCTCTGCTGCCCTCACAGATACCAGCAGGAGTTCATTTTGCCTGAGGATAAAAGGGATGATCACTTGTGTCTCAGTACCTGGTTAGGTGACACTGAGCAAAGGGGGAACAGAACATTTCATCCCTGAGGATGTGAGTGAGCTGGGATCGCCAACCAGGATGAGGTTTCTGGGTATGGAGGTTTGGAGCTGGTGCAGCAGGGGCCCATAGAACAAAAATTCCTGCTTTAAATGGAAAAATTGCTAGTATCTTCCTCATAGACCTGCACTGATTTTTTCAGCTGTCTGTGTGGTATCATGGTGTTGGTAGGGATGGCTTAATTTTTAAGATTTTCTCCAAGGAGTTAATGCTCCTGAGCATCTTGGCATGGTCAGTGGTTGCGGGTACTAAATCCAAGCCTGGTTTGAGCAATTTATCCCTGATTTTGAAGCTTGTATCCCCTCGGTAACAATGCCATTAGGAAGTTCCTGGTTTCCTGGAGTTGGGTTTTGCAGAGTATTTCAGCATTACTGTGTTGTGATACAAAAATGTGTTCAAAATAGAGAGAACACGCATTTCCTCAAAAGACAGACATGAACAGAGAACACTGAGCCCTCAGCAGAGGGATGAGGGAAGAAAAACATCAAAGGTTATCCCAGACATAGCCAATTAGTAAGATGTGCTGTCTAATCACACCTGTTCTGGACTTTCTGTACTGCCCAATTTAGACTCCCAAGGCCAACCAAATATCTGACTCTTGCTGAGCATTTAATAGGTCTTTAATCTGCACTAATTATCCACAGTTTTAAATCTCTGTTAATTTTTACCTTTCTATTGTGTTTTTTAGGGTGCCTGTTTGAGGATGACCTTTGCAAATCCTTTGAAATCTGTGTAAATGGTAAGTCTTCAATATTTTGTTTGCTGATTAGTCTGTCCTCCACTCCAGTTGCTGTGTGGTTGATTCAATAAACTAAATCTTTATGTGAAGGAGACGAAAGAAAAAAATATCATGTCTGACTCTTCTGGTCAGCAGTCAGGGGAAATTAAAAAATATATAAATATTCTCTCAACCCTGAGCAGCATCATCTCTTTTTATGTGAAATAGACTGTAATTAAATTAAACACATTGAAATATGCTAACATTCAGTTTGATTTAATATGGGTAAAAATAACTGGTTTGTTGACTTCAGGTTGTTCCTCTTTTTAGGGGAGCATCTTGAGTAATTATCAGTCTCCTTTATCTTGAAAAGGTTATTATTTATTGTAATGAGAAAGAAGATATCAAAGGAATACTACAATTCCTGATAATTCTGCTTCCTTTTTCTGGGATTTTTTACCTGAACAAAAGCAATTCACTTCTGCTCTCCTTCACAATTTTTTTTCAGTAAGTCCAAAAAGCCAACACAATGTGTGAATGAGTCTAATGAAATAGAAGCAAATACTTTTTCTGATAATAGTTGAACATTCTTAATTTACTGCATGAAAGCATTTAATTCTCAATGCAGGGCAGGATATGTTTAGAGAGAGACCTTTGAAGCAGTAACTGTTGTGAAATGTGTAGATCTGTCACTAGGAGGTTTGTTTTTAAAATTCAGTATTATATATGAAATTTCTTTTTATGACTGTGTGACATAACAAGGCAGTTTTATTTTCCATCAAACCCCAAAATAATAATACGGGTCTATTAATAAGCTATTAAAAAAGTGTATCTAGCAAACATTTAAGATGACTGGAGATTA
>JAWWLZ010000082.1:8651238-8676980 GCA_035041345.1 Poliocrania exsul | reverse complement strand
AAAAAAACTGAGATAAGAAGGTTTTGGGAGAAGCTACCCATGAGAAAGGAATGTTGAAGAAATAAATTTCTCACAGAAGTGAGAACATCTGTGCAAAAAGTAACATTCAATTAGAAGCTGTAATAAGGTTTATAGACACTGTGATACAACCTATAGAACTTGGCTATGAGTGAGATTTTACAATATATATTGTGTAGTTTGGAGTTAGTGTATATCTTTTATTCTTTCTTGCTTACCTTTTTTTTTTCTTTTTATTTCTTCATGGAGTGATTTAATAAACTACCTCCTGTGTGACACCTGCGAGCTGTGTCCCCTTCTTTTTGGCTTCCATGACCTTACTGCGTTCTACCACAGCCATTGGCAATTTTGCCTTTCCTGTGGTGCCAAGAGCTTCCTTCTCAGCTCAGTTCCACTACTAGAATTATTTTCCTACACTTTGTGGATACTTCAGCTTGGTCTGGGTCACAGCCTCTGGTCCCACAATTCTGCAACCTCATTTGAAATAATGGAGTTTAATGAACTTGTCACCTGCACTGCAGTTCATGTGCTGCTCAGGGACGTGTGGGCTTTGAAAAGGTCTGGTTTTCCACATTAGAAGCTAAATAGTATAGAGGAATAGAACGTTGAAATCAAATTAATTTAATTCTGGTACTTTTTCAGAGAGTGTAATTAAGAGAGACTTGAGCAATAAATCAAGTCTTTACCATTTTTTATTAAATAGGTTTGAGTCAGCAACCTGAAACACAGTGGAGAACGTGGAAAAGCTTACCCTCACCATTGTCTGTAATAATAACATATTTTTACAGGATTGCATTCTTCACAGAGTAAGCAGGTCCTTCTAATGATAACATTAGGGAGTAAGTAGTTGCACTATTACAAAAAACCCCAATTTATTTCCAGTAAGAGGAACGTTCTTCTCAAATGGAAGCAGAAAGCCTGCATAAAAATAAGCTGGAACTGTTATGCAAAAGCTGGAGCATTTTTGTTTACCAAAGAGGTATTGGGTTAAACTTTCTCTGCTTTGAGAAAATGTGGGTGTTTAATATTTGCTAGAAATAGATTGTTGTTGTTGCTGTTTAGATTTGGAGTTAGGTATGCAAAATGGAAGACTCCTGAATTCCATTTGGAATTCTTCACCCCTCAAGTCTGCTTGGGCCTGGAAGGAGACAGACCCAACGTGTTCTATCTGTATAATGAATGTTGGACTCCTGGCACTGCTTTGAAGGCTTTATGTGGCTTCAAATCTCTAGAAGTTCAACCTGCCTTTAAAGAGAAAATCCAAAGGTGTAATTAAATTACATAACCGTTTTGGTGTGTTGACTCACAGTAAGGTGTGCTGTGTAGGAGTGTGCAGCTACTCAGTGACTGCTGTTATCTTGCAGAGAGCAGGTTTGTAAGGCTGCAAGTCTAGTGCATAATCAGAACTTGTGTGAATCACAACTTGTCCAAAGTTTGAGCAACAAAATGGGCCTGAAACGTTGGCCAAACATCAGTGAAACTTCAGCGGTGTTGGAAGAGGTAAATGTATATATTTTAAATTGGATTTTATGGCTCTGTTTGAATTTTTAAGAAAGTTTCCAAGACAGCTGGAAGGATTCAGGCCACTCAGTAGGGTTGGGTTGAGCTGAGTGCCTCATCCTGGGAAAGAAAAGATAAATCAGTCTCTGTCTAGGCGTTTGGTGATCTCACTGCTCAATTCTAGATGGGATTTTTATGTGTCGTATGTAGGGGAGATTTCTGTCTCTTAAAGGTTGGAGAGGGCTCATCAGACCACTTTGCCATCAACCAGTAGTCCTAATCTTAAAGGCTGTTAAGTCCCAGTAAAATGATATGATGACAAATTCCAACTTCAGGTGTCCCAGTGTAGGAAATGCCCAGCTGTGCAATGCCTTTAAATCCTAATGCTTTCAGCAGGCTCTGGATTGCTTCAAAACAGCGCCAAAAATTCAGTCTTAAACCTTGTTAAGTATTTGCGGGCTGATAGTCATTAGGCCTCTTTGGAATTACTTTTCTGAAATTAAAAATGTAATAATTTAAAGAATAAAAATAAAATCTGGGTAGTAATGCAGAGGGCAGCCACGCCAAAGCATAAACCTTCTGGATTCAAGGGACAGCTTTTCCTCTCCTTCATTTTGTTTATTTATTTATTTATTTATTTTTCAAAGAGTAATGCCTTCTGGCAACAGAAAGAAGTGCAGGTGTAAAGTATTATAATTACATTTAGCAAGTTTAGCATATTGAATGACCAGGTGTGGGAAGCAAAAAAAAACCCAACCAACAAAACAAAAAGCCTCCCAAAAAATAAAAATCCCCTCAAAATATATGTATAAACATATTTATATAAAAATGAAGGAATTTTTATTAAGGTTTAAAAGCTAAAATTAAAAATAAAAACCAAACCATCCTTAGTCTTAGTTTGTTCTTTCATTTTCAGTGAGTTCCATACTGCAGCTTTTTTCTTCCCAAACAGAGCAAAAAGCTCAGGTTCATGCATAACTCAAGACGGCAGAATGACACTGAGCCAGAGCTTAGTTCTGCTTTATGGATAATAGAGCTGACAGTTAAGAACAAATCTACAGAGTGTAATTGCAAATCCTTTAACCAAGCAGCAAACTGAACATCTGCAGTGGAATTGGCACCTAAATTCGAGTTAAACGTTAGTTTAAGTTCTCAGAAAGCAAATTAGGGAACTAACTAGATCTGTAATTGCAGCAGAAATTGTAATGAACACAGTGCTGGACTTGGGAGTTTTTTTGTTTTTTTTTTTTTATTCAGTAGTAAGCAATTGTAAATATGTGAATTTGCAGGTATGGTCTATGTTTATGTAACTGAATAATCACTGTATTCCCATCCTGACTGTGTGCATGTTTTCACTGTTTGTGAAATCAGGGAGCTCCAGTCATGCAGAATATGCAGTACAGGCAGAAGGGAAATGAGCTGCCTTGCCTTCTTCCAATGGATATAGGAAACAAAAGGAGTCAGACAGGGATAGTGAGCATGTGGAGAGTGTAAATAAAACTAAGCAATAATAATCTCATATACAGAATACTTTGAAATGAGTATACAACTGTTAAAACCAGAATGCAGGTCTATGAAGCTTTTGTTGATTTTTCTTAATTTCTGCTTCTTTAATACTTTGAAATACGTTAATTAAATTAAAACGCCAATTTCATTATTTAAATATGTTATTGAAATTAAATATATTTTTCCAGTTATGCAGAATGTAATTATCCTCTCACACTGTGTTCTTGACTTACAACATCTCTTGTTAAAGAAAGAAAACCCAACTGCAGTGTCACTGTTATTATTAAGAGAATAATAATTCCTGAAGAGATTTAAGGGCATGAATTTGGTATAACTGTCGGGGGGGGAGGGGGGGGAATCTAACCATGGTATGAGTCTATTTAACAAGCAGATATCTGTTTTTCAAATAATGTCACAAAGCCAAAATATTTGGAAGCAGAGCTATGGCTTGGCTTGGTTGGTTTGGGCTTGTTCTCAGCCAGAAACTGATCAATGTCAAACAAGTCATGAACTGGATTTTAAAGTAGGGTTCAGCTTTACTCAATTTTGCAAATGATTAGGGGAAAAAAATAATTTCTTTCTTAAAAATCATTAAATAATTGAGAGCAGCCCAAGGAATGGGCAGAATGGGTTTTGATGAAGGCATGGCTGCTTTTGTGCTGCTAAGCACAAATAGTTTGGGTACCCCAAATGTGAAGAGAAGCTCCTCTCAGTGGAGAGTGCACACTGGGCAAAGCAGGGGATGCCTCAGTCATGGATGTAGGTGGAAAAGAGCTTGATACAGGTTTTTACCCTGGTGTCACGGCAAAAAAGGTTGGCCTAATTTGTCATGTGAGAAAAAGAGTAACTTTAGGACTTGGGGTTTGGCTTTAACTTTCATCAAGTCTAATCCTAAGGCCACTATGAGAATGTTGCATAAGACTGTGGTGCCAGCATTTAAAACTATTGTAAAAAGTTGGAATGGAGATAGACAAGAATACCCCAAATGATTTTAGGTTAGAGAAAGCATTAAAAGACACAAAACTCAGTTTATTTTTTCAAAGGATGTTATGGGATTGCATGACTGTTGTGTGATAGTATTTTAATGCTTAGCAAATACCATACACTGGGAGCACTTCAAAGCAAGAGGAGTGTGTATGTGAACTGGTGCACAAAACCCAAAATAGCTAAGTAGATTATTTGTTCCTTGTCTTCAAATAAACCTGATTGTCTTTGTCTTTTTTTACATATAGTTCTATTTTAGTTGAATATGTTTTTATGTGATTTTGGGCAGTTGGCATGAACAGAGGAGAGAAGCTGCAGACTGAGAGGCATGAGCAGGTTGGTTAAATGAGCAGATGATCTCTCCTGGCCCCAACTCTGGCTGTTCAAATTTTACAAAGCAAAGGAGCAGTTTGGGTCACTTGCTCTCAGTGCAGAGGAGCACAGAGACTGCAATTCAGGAATAAAGGTTACTGAAACTGCACTAAAGGACATTTGGAACGTAATTTCTGAACAAGACAAATCTTGCTCTACACTGTTTCTGGCCTGTTTCTGAACTGCGTGCTGCTGTGGGGACACAGGTTATTGGGATGGAGTTTGAGCCATCACTGTCACTTTTAACATTGCCCTAATCAGATCTGACCACCTCAGATCTAAATAACCCAATTTCTAGGGCAGAGCTGTTGCATTAATCATAGCCTTGCCATTAACAACAGAACTGCTCTTCAGAATAATGAGGGTGGCAGAGGATTTTCATTAAAACACCCTGAACAGAGAAGGTTTGAGAAAGACTCTGAGAATTCAGTCCTGTTCACTTTCTAAATTAATTCTCTTAATTTACAGCTTGTTTTGTATGGAACATTTCTACCATGGCCAACAGTCTAGTGCCTCACTTTTGGAGGCATTCTAGTCAGGTCTCTTAATTAATCTTTTCTGCATAAATACTGTCTCAGAATAATTTATGGGTTTATTTCAGCTTAGTTAGACTTTTTGCAATGTTAAAAAGTCTTTGTTATCTATGATAGCCATTCCTAGCCTAGTCCATCCAATTATACTTTTCTGAAAAGAAATTGTCACTGAAGAGAATGTTATTGCAGAACATTGATGGTATCAGCAAGGGTCAATCTGACATTTGAGTCTGAAAAACCTGTTCTCTAACAGTTAACAAAGTAGGTGTCTGTATGTTTAATTCCCTTTGCAAAACTGGTGATGAGCTTTTGAAGCTTTTCATTAGCTCTAATGGCGAACTATGTTCTTTTCCCCTTTGTGTGCAGCATAGGGGTTTAAGTTTGTGGCTGTACTGCAAGACTGTGACAAGTACTTGGACTGTTCTGATGACGAGTTATTACAATTTGATATTTAAAATAGTGAGAGCTGAGCTGGGAGTGAGATACAGAAAGAGAACCTCTAAGTTTGTAAGGTTTGGTCCAATGCTTATGGAAGCTGAAACCTACCCAAAGCACTATGAGATGACACAGTGTGTTTGGGGAGTTGGTTTGTCTTCTGCTTTGGCCCAGAAGATTGGGGGTCTGGATGTTCACATCAGCATGCAGGAGGCCAAGGGAGGAAGTCACATGTAGAGGGGGATTCATCAGCCCTGACCTTGGATATTTGCAGTTTGGATGTCAATCTCTGAGCTGGCTGCCATGTAGTTGAGAGTAAAATTGGTGGGTTTGGGTAATAACCTATCTAACATGCTTTATGTCTTTTCTGTAAGAGAAGAGAAACTGTTCCTTTGACTCAAGCTCTGAAAATGAAGTGGATATGATGGCTAGGTCTGCCCTGTTTGTGAGACCTGCTTTTAACCACATGAATCTCATCCATGCTGTCTTGGATAATGGCTGGTTTCTGGCACTGGCAGGAACAACAAAAGATCTGGCAGGTACCAAGTACCTAATGCTGTCAGCACTCCCCAGGAGAGCTGCTGGATCCTTCCTTTAATTGTCTGAAAGGGAAATGGAAAACCTACCCCCTGGGAGGGACACTTGATCTAATTAGCTAAAGTAAGTACCAGTCATGTTGGTCAAGTGGCCAACAAAACACTGTGTGACCTTGGCCATGGAACCGGACAACACAAGCAACAGGGAGGACAGACCTTTGCTGGCACTGATATCTGATGCCTTGCACCCTTCCCCTCCCAAACCATGTGTAATTAGCCATGCCAACATGCCTAAAAAGTGTCAGCAGGAACACCCACAAGGCCAGTCTGAGCTCTCATTAACTCCTGGGGGCAGCACAGTAATTACTAAGCTACAGCCTGCAGGGAGCCAAGACTTCCCCTGTTGCTACAGCCATTGTATAGAAAAGGTGAAAGATTTTCAGAACTGGAGAAAGCAGAGAAGGGAACAGGATTGTACCCTCATGGTTATGGTGATTGAGTCCTGTCTCCAAGATTATGTCAAATTTTCACTGAATAGCTACTAAATGTACAATACATTAACAGTCTTGGGAGCAGGAGCTGGAAATGATAATTGCGCTCTCTCCAGCTGAATCTCCTATTAGGGTACAGAGTTTTGCTTTTCCTTTTGCTCTCATTCTGGCTCCATGCAGCTTTTTATTCATTGGCATGGCTTCAGCAAAAAGGACAGTTGTCTCAACCACTCCTAAAGTCCAATAGTCTGGGACTAGCCTGTGATATGGTAAAGCAGGGAGTGAACCACCTTCTGACTGAAGAAGGTAGATTTCTCATTTCCTGAGCACAAGTGCCCATCAGAAGGCTATATATGTGTGTGTATATTATATATATTATTATATCTATGTGCCTTAAATATAACTGCCTCACAGTTCCTACCAGCCAAGAGCTGCTTTTAAGCAAGGCACTGAGTAGTCCTCGCTTTGTGTGTTTGGATCCAGTTGGTGCTCTCAGCACAGGGAATGCACTGAACTCCTGGCTTGTTCAGAGGCATTTCTGGTTTGTTACCAAGAATGATGGCAGAGGGGATCATATTTTTTTTTTTCAATGCCAAAAAATACAGGGCTTCCCTTGTGTTTTCTGGGTGTTGGCTGGACTTTGAGTTGCAGTCTGGCTCCCAGTGGCTTCATATTGAGCATTTGTGCTTGCACACAGAAGCAGAACTGCAAGCACTTGTAGAGCCTTCAGACCAATGAGTGTGATAATTGTGCTGCATCTGTGTAAGGATGTATGTTGTGGTTTTAATTATCTCGTTATTCCTACTGGGGGATGCTGCTATTCCTTCTCTGCCAACATACAGAAGAGAAATGTTCTGCCTTTTTCTGAGCATGCCCATGGGATGTGACTGGTTTGGGCATTGGTGCTGCACTGCAAGTCACTGCTGTGTTTTTGGATCTGAAGTATTTTGCAGCCTTTTGAAAGGTTTGCTTTTATATCAGATTTAGACTGGAGAGAAAGGTTTCAGATCCATGGAAAGAATACTGTAAATAAAGTGCTGGTCTTATTTGTAATACTGATTTTTGTACTGGAAACTAGTTGGAACAATGTAAAAATGAAATACTCCCTTTAAGAATGAATGCCTTGGACTCTGGTGCTGAGCTTTATTTATACTAACTTATCAGTAACTTTTTATGTTTTAACACAAATACAACTAGATTCCCCCCCTCCCCCCCCATCCCCCGCTACTGTGTCTGACCTTATACACAAATGGACAGTCCAGCAGGTGATATTCTTTACATGAGCTATGTAAAGCTGGAAAAGGAAATATATTTTCCTTTCAGTGACAACACACTATGTTTATAATGTCGTCACTTTGTTCCCGGGTGACTGTTACTGATCTAAAGTAAGTCTGAGGAGGTTTGATGATGGAGCAAAGAGCTGTCTTCATATACCATGCTAAAATTTATTACTAAGTAGAGCAGTACCTTGTTTTGGAATTGCTCAGCAGACTGACTTGTATACTGGTGAATGTTTATATCTGATTCAAAAGTCTTTTCTTAGCTTTTATTTAAGGGCAGCAATTAAGACACCTTGTAGCACATTTGTTTATGAATCATTTGGCTTTATCATCACTAAATACATTGGCATCAGTATTGTGGGAATTGCAGCTACTTGTAAGTGGGTTTGTTGAAATTTGTTGGGCAAATAATGAAGTATTTTGTGGAAAGCTATTTGATTTTGATGGCTAGCCTGACTCATTTTATATTTTGAAAGTGGCTGGATTTAAACTTAAATACTGCAACAGTTGTCTGTAGAACTTACTGTCATAATTCTCCTTAGGTGTTTACCACAATGTTAACCAAAGGTTCTCTTATTTTTAATATTTTCCTTCCTTCAACTCCCTTCTCCCACCCTTTTTCAAAGCCCATAAAGTACTTTTTCTGTGGTTCATAGAATGCTACTTTAGAAAACAATTTCCCTTTGTCTTACCACCAGTAGTTAGTAGAATGTCAGTCCATTAACTTCTTGGTTTATTGATTTTGGTGAATGAGGTCTGCTTTGTATTTTAAGGTGTGACTTTAGTTTCAGTTTGGTTTTTTCATAGTACTTTGTACACTAGCAGTGTTCCTCTGTCAGTGATCAGAAAACACCTAAGAAGGTCCATATCCTTGCTGTCCCCACCCCTAGGAGTTCTGCAAGCTTTCTGGGGTAAGACCAAGCAGAAGAAAAGTGAGCTCTGCCACTGGTCTTCTGACAAAAATCTGCTTCTCTGCCACATAAACAAGAATTGTCTTGTGTTTGAAATAGAGAAGTAAAGCAGAAATAGCCTTCTTGATGAGAAAAGCTCAAATTTTTACTGCAACAGTTCTGTTAAATCTTGGTTGGCACTGTACTGGGATCAGCTTGGAAACCTCTGCCGGGTCATGTTTTGAAAAAAGTCACTTCCAGTCAGTATTTAGGCATTGCATTTCTTCTTTGCTGTAGCTGATAAGTTTATTGTAAACCACCCGAGGATATGGCTGTGACACCCCAATCTCCCACTGGGGGAGTGAGTTATGAGGCCAGGGGAAGGCACAGAGACTGGCATTGTACCAGGATAAGACAGGGCCAGCTCTTGTCCGTCAGGGATTGGAGGTGACCACATCCCTGTGCCTTTTAGAAGGGGAGTGTGAGTGGTCATGGGTGATAATTCACCTGACAATGCAGGATCAATGGACATTCACCCACCTGCAGTTTGGTGACAGTTGTCATCTCAGCCAGCACCAGAACTGGGAGCTGATGGTGTGACACCCTGCACTTGGGATTGATAAGCCAGTGCATGTGACTGGCTGTAATAAATTTGCATCATTTGGAGAAATTTTACACAAGAAATGAGGGAAATCTTCTATTAGTTTACTAAATTATGGTAAGGAATTGAAGTAGTGCTAAGTAGCAGGTAACACACAAGGCTCTGTTTCTTCATGCCATGGGAATCTCTCAGATCTTGAGCTATATTTATGGATTAATTCAGTTTCTTGCTCTTTGAATTTTACATGAGCTTAATGTACTTACATGTTAATTGAAAATGTATTGCCAAGTTATATTAAGTTATACTGGGGGCAGTTAAATTACAAGATGAGTTCCTCTTGTTAAAGGCGATCAGAACATCCCTCCTGCCACCCCCACTCCCGTATTTTCAACTGGATTAATTATATTACAAAGAAGGATTTTCTGTTTCTACAGAAGTGTGCTCCATTAAAAAACCTCCTGACTGTTGGCAGACAGCAGAAAGAGAAAAGCCAGAAGCAGCTGCTGCTGTTGATTGATATGCTCCACAGGAATGTAACACTTCTGGTGGAAAAAATGTTGTTAAAGGTGGTTCAGGATGGCCTGTTTACATTTTTGAGAACCTTTACCCAGCTAGCCGAAATAAATGAGAATTCATAAGAAAGAACAAAAAATTCTAGGCCAACTGATGTATTCTCTCCAATGTGGGGCAGTTCTGGGAAACATTTCATTTGGAAGCATTTGACTTTTGCATCTCACAGTCAGACTTTACTTAATCTGCTTGTCATCAGAACTGTAATGGACCACTGAAATTTGCAATATTTTTCACTCTAAGTCTCTTTTTTTGCCTAAGCTGGTACATCAGTACAGGCACAAGTGAGTTATTACCCTGAATTACACTGGAGACCCAGGAAAGCTTGCATATATCTTTTGTGATATTATCAACTTGTCAAATGTGCAAGAACTGCCTGCTATGATCACTGCTATTAATAAAGACCATAACATGATATTGTGTGGATAAACACAGTTTCCAAAGGGAAACTGTTCGAATTGGCATTCCACATCCAGTCCTTCATTACATGACATATTTGCTGATAGCCAGCTTTTACATATTGACTTACATTTTTATTTAACTTCACCTGGAAATGTCAGGAGGAGAGTTTAGGGAAAACAGGAGAGAGATGTTAATTAATATTGCTCACTGTGGGATGCAAGCATTGTTTCAGTTTCAAATTAGAGCAGTGCTCACTCAGGCATGCACTGCTAATATGTTATAATTAAGGACTTGTAGAGCAAGGCAAAGTTAATGGACAGCATCGCTAATAACGATGCTGTACTTCACTCCTGAGCTGCTTTACAGAGGGAATCAATATGGCCTCATAGTTCATCTATCATCTGCCTTGGCTTCAGGCTGCTCTGAGTGTGTGATTAAAAGTCACCAAAGGCTAGAAATTAGGAAGGGGATTAGATGTTTCCCATATATATGTAAGATTATTGACTAATAAAAAAGGGCTTTTAAAATTCTAGATATGTGCTTGCATTTGTTATTTTGGGGTGATACGGAATTTAGAACACTTATAAAACTTTTGTCGTATCCACAGGGCTAAATATTTTCTCTGCAAAACTCTTTACCTCTTAAAGAATCATGGGCATTGTATTTTTACAGGTGGGCTGCTGGGAGGAGTACTGGTTGTAGAAACTAAAGGTAGGAAGAGGACTAGTTTTATCACTTCTTGCCTCTTCTCTTGATCAATCCTAAGTATAAATAAAACTGTTAATTCACAGGTATTTATGTAGTATTGTACATTAGCTACTGTGCAGAAACAATAAAAATTTACTGTACAGAATTCAGGTAAGGGACATTTCATGAAAGGCATAGATATGTATTGATAAGCATGATAATTGTAGCAACAGGGGGGTTCTCTTTGGTTTATTTCCAGATTATTTAAATCTTTGATCTCTTGAGTTTTGTTCAGTTTTTTAAACTTACAACTAACCAAGTGATAGCAGTTCTTCTGATAAGCAAGTATGTTCATGCTCTGCTTATGTTATGGGTCTGGGGATGGCATTGAGCTGCAAAGGTGGGAAAGTAAGGCTTGTAATTGGTTTGAGTTACCAAATGAGCATCTGAAGTTGCTGTTTCCAGATGGCTACGAGCTGCTCCTCCCTCTACTTGTGAAAAGAGATTGTCAGACCTTGTTTTGGTGATGATTCATCGCTGACTGAGAGTTTTACATAATTACATGATTCTCTGCCTGACATAAACCTGATATTTTTGTGTTGTGGAATGAAAAAGTATTTTGTAAAAAAATTATATAATTATTATAAACTTGCAGTTTACTTTCCATTCAAATATTTCCAAATATTTTACAATTTTAAATACACTGGGACTTGTAAAAATATCTCTTTAAAGGAAAAAAAAAAAAGACATAGGCCTTAGGTAAGACATCTAGGCTGGTAAGAGTCTGAACCAACTGTACAGACCGAAATTTGAAAATGTGTTGATTCCTGATATACAATATTGCAGCAATTCACAGAAAATGTAGCATTAAAAAACACAAATGAAAACCCTCAGAAAATTAACGGGCAAAGTAAACTTGCTATGAAGTGAATTTATGGAGCTTTCATGTGTAATGATCAGTCTTATGCACATAAAAAAAGAGGGTTAAAAGTTTATTTGCCTGACCTCAAGGAGACATAGGTGCCTTCCCACACCAATGTAGCCTTAATCCTGATGTGGACCTGTCTGAGTTCCAATGACCGGATGAAGAGAATTCAAAGCTGTTTGTATGACTTAGTGTTATAATGTCTATTGTCTTTCCCCTAAAAGTCTGAATTTTGATGTGAAATGAATGTCACACAAGTTTGCAGACATTTATCTTTAAATATGTTCTAAAGCTTACTAAATTATGTAAGTTTGTTACCTTAATCTTAGGGTATGTTTTCCACTTCTCAACTCCAAATGAATCTCTGTATACCATAAGTCTTTGAGAGCTGCCTCTGGTGGGACTGAGGTACTTGAGGAATTGGATTCTGGGATAAATGGACCAGAAAGCTCAGCCAGATTTGCACTCATCTACTGTTTGCTGTGGAACTGCCATGTGTTTAGATTGTATGGGGTCATAGAAAATGTGTGTATTATTTTACCTTGCTTTGTAAGGGTATGATGATGTTGACTCATGTAGGTAATCCATTACAATTCCTAAATTTCTCGCTGGGAAGTGTTATTCAAGATGACTCCTCTGCATCTTGTGCAGCTGATTATTTCTACCTGGGTACAGGTACAGCTTCTCACATTTGTTCTTCCTGAACAGTGTCCTTTTATTAAGCCATTTGATGAGATTATTTTGATTTTTGTATTGTTCTCTAGAGGCTTGAAAGACGCTGCAGGTCCTGTGTTGTGTGCAAACAAACATTGCATTGGACAAGCATTCACTGGGTTCTATCATCTAAATGATTAATGAAATTACTAAGTGACTGTTACTAGGCTCAGGACAGACCCTCTTCCCAATCCTACTTGATATATCCTTTTCTGCCATCCTGGTTTGACATTTTATCCATTGCTAGGTCTAAATATGGTTTTCAAAATAGTTTTACCTGTTTTGAAGATGGCTCATTTAGACTTGATAATAAAAGTGTCATGTGAGATGGTACCAAAAGCCCTGCTAAGATGAAGATAGGACATCTACTGACCTTTCCCTTCACACAAGGGCTCTTGTGCTGTCATGGAAAATATCACTTTGATTCAGCAACCTGTTATTTAAAAGTCTGTGTTGACAATAGTTATGTAATTTGTCTTATCTTCTGGGTGCTTTATATTTGCTCCAGTGTTTTTCTGAGACTTCAGTTTAAACTGAGTGGTCTATGTTTCCCAAATCCCTCAATTTTCTCTCCTCCTAAAAAGAGGTATTTTGATTCACTTTTTCCAACCTTCTTGAGCCACACTTCTTTCCCATGAGTCCTCTTCAGTACTGAGTGCTCTAAATTTCCTTTAGTGTGCTTTCTAACAATTAATTTCATCAGGCCTGTGATTTGAAATGTAGAATTTGCTTAAATGCTCACTTACCCCATTTTAGCTTCCATTTTCTTCTTTTTCCTAGTGTGTGGCAATTAATTGCCTGATCACAGCTCTCTCTCTAATAAAAAACAAAGCTAAAGTAGTTAGACTGTTTTCTCATGGTCATCTATTGGTAATTCTCCCTGAGTAACATTCAGTTCTTGTTTTCAGTGTACTTATTTTTGCGGGGAAAAAAGTCCCAGAGAATTCCATGCATTGCCTAGTAATTTAAAAACAATGCCTGGATTTTTTCATACAGTATAATTATGATGGCCCTTATTTCTGAACCAACTGCAGAGTTCTATTACCTTTATTCAATTTTGTTCCCTGCAGAAATTTGTACAAATATTTTCCAAGTCTATGGGAGCAATTTCTGTCTTAGAATGGTTTGGGTTGGAAGAGGCCTTTAAAACTCCTCTAGCCCAACCCCTTGCAATGAGAAGGGACACCAAATCCATCAGGGTGCTCAGAGCCCCACCCAACCTGACCTTGAATGTTCCCAGGGATGGCGCATCTACCACCTCTCTGGGAAAGATTGAATCATCTGCTTTATGATTATTTTCATACTATTCTGTGTCTTTATAGCATGTCCTTTTTACCTATTCCTTTACGTTATATTCTACCCTTTCATCTTTCTGACTTTCATCCCATTGTGTTCTTGATATTTTTATATTCCTACTTGCTTGACTTCTAAAGTGATTTATTTGGAAGAGCTTGTGATTTATCTACCCACTGGATCTCTAGGCACACTGAAATTAGTCTTTTCCAGAGTCCAGCCTTTACTGGAATTCTCTTAGGAGGAATCCATGACCTTTGCCAACTTTTGCACCCACAGCTCCTTGGGCAGGTCTGGAAGAGCCCCAATTCTGTGCCAGAAGAAGCTGCTGAGGGTATTTCTCTATTGCTTCCATGTGCTGTTACATAAATAAACAGCTCAAAGTGCCCTACTGCGTTTTGCTTCCAGAGAGCATTTGGTAGTTCTCTTTTAGTGTGTACTTACTGTTCTTGTATATTGTTTTTGTTTCTTTTTTTGATGCAATTGATGATAAAGTGTTAGAGACCTATAAGTGCTATTTAGTAGTGTACATAAACATACAAATATAAACCTAGAGAAATATGTATGTCTACAAATTACAAACTGCAATGAGAATGTTGATTTAACTTTGTTTTGCACTGAGAATTGGCAAAGATTAATACCTCCTTTGCAATACTAGTGGTGTTACTTGGAGGCTGCATATTTTCACAATGTCTAGTCAAGTTTTATCATTTACAGTGAATTTACAGAGTTAAACACTAAGCCAATGTTTTTTAATGTAACGTTTTGTGGTAGAAAATGTTTCATGCTTATGCTTCCTCTGAGCATTTTGGTTTGCATTTTCCATACAATTTCTATGCAGCTGAGTAATGTCCAAACTTATTTGATGGTAAAAAATGGGATTCTCCTCTTGATATTTTACAGGACTTTGGGGTTTTAGAGCACTAAAATATTTTCGTATGTCTGGTAAAACTTATCAGTTTGAACCAGCTTCCTAATCTGAGCAAACTCACATAAATACTGGTTTTTTAGTAAAAACAATAACTAATCTTAATTACGTTATACAGATTTCACCTTTATGTCCAGCACCACCCTGTGCCACTTCATAATTCTGCCCCAAGCAGGTATAGTAGCCCCATTTTACTTCTGCAATGTTGACATCTGTTATTATTTTTTTTGTGGCAAGAATCACAGGACTTCAGTTGTTGACTAGTGCAGATGACAACTGAAAAAAATTCAAAGGCATTTGTATTTAAAAATCATTAATACAGGGAAAATGGATACTCACAGATGTCCTGTAGCTCTCATGACACTTCTAAGAACTGATGGATTGAGTATCAGACAAAAACGATCAGTTGTAAAGATTACTAGTTCACATCTTTCAAAATCTAAGCTTCCAGAAATATGTGGTTGTATTTGAAATAACCAAATATGTCTAAACAGGATGGTCTTTAGGAAAGGGTTGTTTTCTCAGAGTTTCAGAACCTTCCACATGTAAACTTTTGCTTTTTTGTGCCCTAAGTCCTGACCCCAGCAAGGCTGGCAGCAGTGGGCAGGGCAGTTGTGTGCCCGCAGTCAGTTGTGTGCCACAGGCTTTTGGAGCACCTCCCACACAGAAGTGCTGGAAAGGTCATCCTCAAGTAATTTAAATAGAGAGGGCAGGGATTTGATCCTAATTTCCATTGCTGCTGCTTACCTATGGTGTTTCTATTCATGTAATCCCTGTGCATTAGCATTTGGATTTATGCACATATCCTGAGCATCAGCTGCCAATTGCCCTGTTTGTATAAATAAATGCATTTTTGCTGCAGCAAAGCCTCTTTTGGCTCCCTCACATTATTTTCTTGCTGTTTTGAAGTTGAACACGTTTCTGAGGTACCAGATGGCCAGGTATTAAATGCATAAAGTGCATTATTTCCTCCTTCTCTCCCCTGCAGCAGTCTGTTCCTGTCTAGCTATGCAAATAGGAGTGGCTGAGATTAAAAGCAGGAGTTGGTGCTGATATAAACCTCAATAAAATCAGGTGGCATTAAATATTGTCTGAAAAGTAAGCAACTTTTGGCATTCATAAGCTGCTTAGAATAGTGTTAAACACAATTTTTGGCTGCAGAGACCATTTATTCATTGTATATTTCACGCTGACTGCTGGGAGAGGGCAGTTTGGAGGCAGAGCTCTTCTTTAATTGGTGATAACATCTGTTACAAACAAGCTGGTGTGGTTCAAAGTTAGTGTGACAGAAATCATTCTCAGCTGTTAATGAGTTGAGGTGAATTTTAGCATGAGAGTGAAGAATATGTAGGGAGTTCAAATAGTTAACCATAGTATTGAGAACTTGACATGGTAAAGCCACAGTAAGAAGCTGTTATTCCCTCCTGGGGATTTAAAACCTTGTGAAACACAGATAAAATACAAACTCCACACTGTTCATTTTATGTAATATCCAGAGTTAAGTCTTGCTTGAATAGGGTTTGTCTGAATGGCAGGCAGGTAAAGGTAGTTTGTGGGTTTCTGGTGTTTTTATAATTTACTTCTCAAATAAAAACAAGTAGAGTTTTTGCAGACCCATTTTAACTGCTCCTGTCTGAGTGGGCAGTTGCCTTGCAGGTACTTGGAATGCTCAGATGCTTTTTGCCTCATTAGTTTAAAGTTGTACATCTCATCTTAGTGCTTAAGATTTTGCAAGTAAGACAATGTACTATAGAAAGAAAAATGAGTTTAATAACTTTGAGACTTTTAGGATATCTTGATCTTTTATAAGAAATATGGGATACGATTTTTTATGACTTTATATATCCAAATGTCTGTGGTAAATTTCACAGCTTTATGGATATTATTGGTTTCCAAAGTATTTTAGTAAATCTCAGGGAAAAGCTCCTTTAAAGGTATGGGCCTTGCTTTATACAGAGGTCGTGGTATGAAAGACTACTGAAATTATTTTTGACCTTGCCTGTCATTCATTAGTGAGTGCAACAGCAGCAGTATTAATTAAAACGTACTCATTGGAGAATTTTCATCACCACCATACTGCTCCCATAACTCTTCCCGTGCTTTTCCTCGTGTCAGCAAGATCTGACATTTTTAGAGCAGATGTGTAATTTCTGTAAATATTTGTAATTCACTTTACAAGGCATATATATCACATAGGAGGTGCTACGATATTGAGACTTTAACATCTATAACATTTTATGCTTCATGGTGGCTTGACCTCAATTTAGTTTCAAAATAAGGTTTTGAATAGTGTTTTAAGTCTCCCATACTAAGTTGTGTTGGTGATCTGTCATAAAAATAGCAAACAACCCATTTTAGTCCATGAGAATTACTCTGTGGAAATGCTGGAGCACACCTCGAATGAGACTGATGCACAAAGCCTACTGATTTCAGCAAAGTCAAGATATCCCGTGCTGTGTCTCTCCCTGTGTCATGCCTGGCTGTGACACCTTGAGCATCACTGTCTTTCTGGATCCTGGCTCTGATGATAATGTGACCAGGCTGATGGCTTATTGCTTCTCATCCTGCCTGTTTGTTCCAGCACCTCCATCCCTGTACACAAAGCCTGTGACAGAATTTCATTCCTGTTTTCTGACAAAAGTAGGTCAAGAGTAGGTACATCCCTGTTGCTATCCATGGTTTGCACTGAGGGAAGGAAATCTCTCAGCACCTCTCTAATACTTTGTTATTCTCATTTCACCTCTTGCTCTCCGTTTCTTTGCAAAGAAAGGAGACTTACATTTCCAGTGTGGGGCTGTGTTTAGCGGGAATATTAAAACATGTTTGTTTGGGAGTTTATTCAGGAAAAAAGGTGCATTTGGTACTCCACACTAAATCCTTGTAAGGATAGCCATGTGATGGGAACAGCAGGAAATGTGAATGGAATGCCATCTGGTCCGTGCCATTCCCCCTGAGGACACGTCTGTGCAGACTGGAGCGATGCTGTGGGGACAGTGTTGGTGACACTTGTGTTGGGTCATTCCTGCACGTGCCCTGCCTATTCCCTGCCTGGAGCCTGGGTGTGACACGGGGCTGTGCCCCACAGCCGAGTGTGACACAGAGCCTGGGTGTGACACGGGGCTGTGCCCCCGGTGCCTGAGTGTGACACGGGGCTGAGTGCCCCCGGTGCCTGAGTGTGACACGGGGCTGAGTGCCCCCGGTGCCTGAGTGTGACACGGGGCTGAGTGCCCCCACTGCCTGAGTGTGACACGGGGCTGAGTGCCCCCAGTGCCTCTGTGCCATGGAGCAAACCCCAGGCTGCTGCAATTAACCAGGCACTGAGAAAAGGGGTGTTCATTCCAGTGTCATCTCCCACTCTCTTGTATCACCTCAGAGCTTTTCCCACGAGAGGGAGACAGAAAGTGCAGTCGAATCCAAGGAGGAAAGTATTTGGTATGAGGAGACCTTAATTAGCAAGGAACTTCACCTCTCTGGAGGGAACAAAACTCACAGAATGAGTAAATATCAATAGTGTGGGAACATTTGGTATGACAGAATGTTTTCTTGCAAAGGAGAGACAAGGAGACTGTGTAAATGTGATTACAGATTTGAAGGAAGACAAAATGTTTCTCAGCCAGATTCTGGCTGTGTTTATTGTTTGCACATAATGTGGTGCAATTGGAGCAGACCTTGCAAGCAAAACACTTGTTCTGCAAACCTGGCAGCCAGGGTTGCATGCATTTCAGGAGATGCTTTTCCTGGGAACACCTCTGGTCTGATCCCAGGACTTGAAAGCCGCTAGTGTTTATTTCCATCAAAAAGGTGGATGTGTGCATTCCTCTATGGAAACCAATGTGTGTTCAGTGAGGGTGAAGCAGAGATTTTCTGCAAAAACATATGACTTGTGAAATAGAACAGTACTGTAAACACACCTTCTTCCTTCCATTTTTCCAAGTCTTCATGCCAAAGACTGTGTTTGACAGGTGACATTTCATATGGAAACCCCATCCAAACTTGGGTTTTGTCTGCAATGTGTTTCCGAGTATGAAAGCAGAGGATTTTCCTAGAGAGAAAAGCAATCAAGGTGGTAATGCTGTACTAACACCATCCTATTAACTGAAATGCTTACCAACTCTCAAATATAAACATTTTTTTTTAGAAAAGGAGGTCAGGAGAGATGAAGTCGACTTTGTTTTTGGGGTTTTTTTTGGATCATACTGACAAGAGGGAGTGAGGTCTTCTAAAACAGAGCAATCCTATCTGTACGTCTATTTTCAGAGATGCTTTGAAAAGTTACTACTGACAGTCACTGCTACATTCCTCAGCTACTGAGGTGGTTTTGTTGTTGTTGTTGTTACTGATATATTTTTCAGCAGTATTCCTCCTCCTCCTCAGAGTTATTGATTGTTTCCTGCAATCAGAGCTGTGCTGCTTTCCACAACATTGTCTGCAGCTCCTGATTGTGCCTGTTTTCTTTGTGCAGGTTTGCACATCAGCCTGATTTCACTTTATCTTCTTTTATGAGCAGCCTGTGCAGCCACTGCAGTAGCAGGAACCCCAGATTATTCTGGTAGACCATCCAAAGAGTTTCTATTTTTTTTCCCCCACCTGTTTAAGGGTACTCTTTCTCATTAGGAATAAAAAGAAAACTAAACAAACAAAACCTTTCAGCACAATAAAATTGTGAATGGTCTGAGAAAAATGAGATTAAATGAGAATGTTTACTACTTTTTACTCCATCCATTGCTGCATGAACTAATGCAAAGTTGTTTTGCTACCCATTGGAGAGATAACAATGAAAGCTTACTGTGAAGATGAAAAACGTTTTCCTCTCCTTCCTTCAACACTGTGTTTGCATAAAAGATTAGGTCTGTTGTAGACAGTAAGTGAGATGATTTGAGGTTGCCTCACTTTATTTTCAAGTGCTTTGCAGTGAGATTCATTCCATGCAGTCTTAGAACAGCACTCTTGGAGAAATCATAAAGAGGGTTTGATGCTCCAGGAAAAAAATAAAGGTTCATGTAGACCTAATTCAAAAAAGGAGGAAGCATTCTCAGCCTTAATTTTTGGGAAAAAGCTGGAGTATGTATGCTTCATCTGCTCACTTATAATCCTTTACCTGCTTTAAAAAAAAAAAAAAGGATTGAGTAACAGACAAGATGGATTTCTTAAAAAAAATTCTAAAAGGATTTCATTTGACTGGGTAAGCACTCAGAGTAAATATGACATTTGGGGAAACAACCTGAACTACATACAGTGCAGGCAAGTGAAGTGCCAAGCAGTGCACTGACCTGTAGCATAGCACATGGGGAAGGGGCAAGACTAGCTAAGAAGCAGGAAACATTCTGGGATGTAAAGTCCATTGGAAACTCTGCTTGAGTCAGTCCCATCATCGTGTTGCACAAATATTAAGCATCCTACTGGTTTAAGGGGGAATGTTATGGTGAATGTTTGGGAAGGAATCCTACTTCAAACAGCACTTTAGTGAAGCTTATTCTGGAGAAATATTGTTCTGGTGCTGGAAGGGATCTGTTTGGGGCAATTGGGAATAGTGTGGAGAAAGACTGATGAAAGACAGTGTTCTGAAAAAGAAAAGCCTGAGAGGGAAGAAAAAAGTTCTCCCTCTAGTGAGAGCAAATGTCACAGTTTAAGCTGCGTCGTGGGGTATCAAGAGAAAGCACAAGGGCCCAAACCCTACAACAATGAGTACAGAAATTGATTCCTAGTGAGATGTGGCCTATAGGAATGGATTAAGCACTTTTGCTTCTGCCTGGAGGGGGCTGATGGGCTGTCTGATTCCACGAGGTCTAAATGTACATCCTATTTTTCCTGAATGCCAGCTTGCCTGGGTGGAGACCTCGGAGAATTGGGAGCCAGAGGAACTGCGTGGAAGAGACAAAAAATGGAAGCAAAATATGTTCAGCTTCCCAGGACTTTAATCTTTGAGTAGAGAAAGACACAGGTGCACCCAAATGATAGGCAGTCCCTGCAGTGTGCCAGAACACGAGTGTGTGCTGCGCTCTGCCATCTGTTCCATTAGCTACGACTCTCATTGCAGCATCCTTCAGGCCTTGCTCCTGCAAAGGGTTTGCTGCCCACACACTCCTCTTGTGTCCCAGCCTCAAGCTTTAAATTGTCTTTAAACTTTATGAGACGTGAAAGTTTGCTGTCACTTTGGTCTTTTATGTTGCAATTCATCTGAGGTATCATATGGCTTGTGGGGGAAGTATTTGGATGGTGTAGAAACCTTCCAGATAAAGTGGTTCCTGTAGGGCTCCTGTTGTTGTTGCAATGTCTTCCTTGTCTGTTCTAAACTGATGTCTCAAACCAGTAGAGTAAATCTCATTTTCTAGTCACTGCCATCTTTATTCTCTGTTATTACTGCAGGTCCTATCCAGTTGGATGTTCCAACTTTGACTATTGGGATTAATTTTGCATAATTTTAGCAACTCAGATGCTTAGGCATTTAGGTATAAATACCTCTTTTATATATACACACACACATATTTATATAAACATGTATGTACTTAGGTCTAAAAGCTCTAGGTTTCTCCTTCAGGCAGTGCATGGCAGGAGGTGCCACTGCACAAGGATTTTAGAGGATAATGTTGAAGGAAAGGACTTTGTGTCTGGAAAGAAAGGAGAGTAAAAGCTTTGATTACAAAAGAATGGGAAAGTGTCACTTTTCTTTGATGGGGAAATTGTCTGTTTTTTATTAACTAGCCATTAGGGTAATTAATTTTGTGCTGTATTGGTTTGTTAGTGTTGCAATATGTTTTGCTAAAAAGATTAAAAACAAGATGAAAAACATGAGAAGCTTTTGCAGTATAATTTGTTTTGACTCAGTCATACATGTATTTTAAAGATGTGACCTATTAACACATAATAAATCATTATTATAATTGAGCAAACAGAACAGCATTGAATAGTTACTTATTGTGGGATCACACATTCAACCTGTGATTGAGACAGCACTGTGTAAAGAAGCTGGTTAAAGAATGTCAAAAATATCTTTTTAGCTTCTCTTTCCCCCAAGTTTCCGTATAACACCTGTATTTTAACCTTTTGCTTTGCTACATGAGGGCCTGAAAGAGCTTATCTGGCTTTGTTGGTAGAAATTTTGGAAGATGAAGCAGATCCATGGAGTTTGTGTGCAAATATCTTGCATATTGTTTAAGGAGGAAAGTAAACTGTGCTAGTTTATAACATACTTAGCATAATCTCAGATAAACAGCAATGTCAAAGAAGTTTATTGGGGATTAGTATGATCCAGCTTTGTAACTGAAATCTGGCTTTCAGCTGCTTCCCTGTAAATCACAGTACAGTCATACATGTATAATGTGGGATTGTTTACAGGAAGGAGAATTTATTCAGTTAACCTTTGCACGGTAAATATGTGAGTCATTCTTGGATGATCTTACAGGTATTAGTAAGTTTTGTCTGTAAATTTTGGTTGTGGAATAGTAACCTGCATTTTTGCCTTTGGGAGTAAAGTCTTTTGGGAAGTCATAAATGGAAATGTGCAAAATATTTTTCATAAGCTGCTTTTAATATGCTTTTCTCTTAATGAATATGTCTTAGCTTCGTGTTTACGTTTTGGCTTTTGTGAATGATTTCTGTGATTACTGCATATGAGGGGGATGGTAAAGCTCAGACTCTTGCAGCCACTATGGGAGGGTCCATAAACTGTTGGAAGTGCTTTGGGATGACTTCCTATTCCCTTTTGGAGGCTGCCATCTTGTGTTCTGAATTCAAAATTTTCATTACCATGATGTGTCTCTTTAGCCACTGTAGTTATGAAAGTGGGTTTTAAATTGTGAACACAAGATAAATGCTACAGGATTCACCATAATGTGTACATAGTAGATATACTTGTATATAGTAATTAATCTGCCTTAAAGTGATGTGATCCTAATAATCTATGAAGGATGTTTACTCTGAAACCCATTGCTGATCATTGAGATGACTGATGTGAAGAGCTTTGCAACAGACTGTTGGATTTAACACTGAAAGATTGTTTTCTTGCAGATTTATGTGAGATCACTAGCAATATTTGTCTTGTAAAGTTCTTATTGGACGTAAGCAAGGTGTGAGGTATGCAGGATTTGATATTAAAGAACATGGGTTTGGACTACCCTCTTCCAGCTTGCTCCATGAGGTTGTCTTCAAACATTTTAGAATAAAAAGTGAAAATGCAAACTCAGATTCAAATTTCCCTGAGGTTGTCCTATTTTATTGTTTTAGATATGCCTCTGGGTTTAGGCTCATTTTGTTTTCTGTGGTATTTTCTTTTGTGAAAAGATGAATGAGCAAATGCAAAGATTGTCTCATGTTTATTACTGGATTTTCAACTTAGGGTATTTCAGAGCTTTGAGGGTCGGGGGACCCATAATGAGGCCCCAAATGCAAGAATGCAGATTTGTATCTCCTGCCTTTTAGTGGTAAAGGTGCTGAGGATCATCTTTAATTTATAGCATGAAGTGAGTTACATTCAGAAAAACTTTAACCGCAGAGAAACTGCTCAGAAAAAAATTCAGCATCACATATATACAAACCCCTGGAGCTGGGCTTTGGAAAGTTGATGTGAACAGGAAGGGTGTTTTTTAGACATCAGAATTGATTTGCCTTGTGCTGCTTTACAGTAGGTGTATATTTTTCCAGTTTCTTCAAGTGTAAGTTAAGCAGAACTTTGGGGAAATATCTACCACCCATCTTTCTGAAATGAAATTCAAGGTGGTATTTGGAAATTCACTTCAAAATGATATTTTCCCCACCTGTTGAGATGTAAGGACTCTGAATTTTTCTTGATTCATGTATGAGGGAAAAAGAAGTACATGTGATACACTCAGTGAAGGGTTGTTGCAGTTGTTCTTGATTCACCCATGGTCATGGTACAGTTATCCTTTTAACAGAGCTGCTCCAGTGTATGGTGTTCTCTTGTGAAGCTTTGCCTTTCATGTTTATTTGTAGCACAAATTTACATTGGGCTGAACACCAAAACTTATTTAATGTTACGGTCTATATTCACAGTCATTAAATAAATTAACCCCCCCCCGAAGCAATCAATGGCAGGTAACAGGAAAAGGAAAGCATTTCAGTTGTGACACCATTAGAAAGTTAGTGAGAATGCTCAAATGCAAATTTAAGCCCTTCACTGAATTGTGAATAATACATGGTTAAAAAGAAGTTAGTAAAGACACTGTTTATTGAGACAATATATAGAGTCTACCCCTGCTTTTAGGGCAATCTCTGCAATTTCTAATGTTCACTGAAAGAGAAGATAAAAACAGTTCACAGTGCCCATTTGTGTCCATCCCTGATCCAGCAAATCAAAAAAGAAATTTTTCAGAAAGTCATTTCCCCACTCCCTTTTTTTTTGTTGTTGTTGTTAATAAAAGACAGTGCGTTACTTGAATGTCCCACATGGTTTGAGTTCCAGAAATGGCTGTACCATTAAAGGTGTGCATATAACTGTGTAAGTGCAGTTCCCAAAGGACCAGCTGAAATCCAGGATGTGTTTGTTTAACCAAATGCAGCAACTTTCAAGCCTAGTTAGATAACAAATCTAGGGCTTATAATGATGAAAAAATCAGTAGCTTGTCAGTGATGCTGCCTAAAATGAAGACACAATTATAGACAGAAATGCAGAACAGGTCAAAATTGGGTGTTTTCTTAATACACCATCCAATATTACCATATGTGTCAAAGGTACAAATCTGTTATCATCAAAAGTATCACCAAACCCCCAGAGTCCCTGGGCTTGTGTTATGCCAGCAATCCTCGTAAATGGAAGGAAATTGCAGTCATGTATCACTCTTAAAGACAATGTTAAAGGAGAAGCTGCCATGAGGTGTCATCTTCAGATGTCAGGGGAGGGGATGGATGACACTGGAATTAATTTCAAATGGCTGTTGGGCTGCATCAAATTGGTTAAGTCAGTGCCTTATTAAGGCAGAGAGCAGAGTCCAATGCTTTCCAATGAGGAAACAAGTAGAGTCTGGAAAGATCTGCTCTAGAGGCTATTGGCTTTCATTAATTCTATTTATATAAATCCAGAAATGGATTTTCTGCTGGGGAAAAAGATTCTTAGTAACAGCCAAACATATTTAGCAAGTCTGTTGCAAAATAACTGGAAATAAATGACGCTACAAATACTGCAGAAAGGACTGGAGCAGGAGTATGGGTAATATTTTTCTCAGGTTCAGTAGTAGAAACAGCACTTTGATTCTTTGGATAAGCTAAAATTCAAGAATTGTTCATTTACTCAACTTGCTGAATCCTTGTCCAAAACCTAGGAAAAAGCTATTCTTTGTTCTTATCAGTATATTCTGTAACTAATATAAGTTCTTTTTTCAGTCAGTAGAAGTTTTTTTTCTCAGCCAAAGCAGAGATCTTGTCTGCAATATCAGTTACTTCTTTGTAGTTTTTCTTTCAGCAGGAAAGAGATATAGCAATTTAAATGTGAAAAGTCTTCAATTTTGTAGGTAGAGCTCAAGGGGAAAAGATAGAAATTAAATGAAATTCTTGATGCAGCAGGAAAGAGGTGAATCTCAACTGTTGTTTCAACAAACTGTCTGGCCTAAAAAAAATCTTCATAATTTCAGTGAGGATCAAAAGCACTGAGATGAAATCTTGTAATATGCCTTTCCAAGGGGAAAAAACTGTCTAAAATATTCCATAGAGTCTGTGATGAAGATTTTTTTTCTCCTTGGTTTGCTACACCAAAATGATATAAATGTGATCCCATAATCTGTTTGAAGAAACCAACTTGTGGCTACTTTTTATGAACTTTAGCCGTTTAGAACTTTTCCACAGTTTTTTTTTCCCCAAAACTTTCCCCCGTAAAGCACCAAGTTGGTGTGGATGGAGATAGAACCTTGCAGCATCCTGGAGGGCATCACAGGGCTGTGAGTAAAGAGCAGGGTAAACGGTGAGCAGCCACTTCTGCTCATTCCCAGGCTGTTGTTGGTCCTGTGAGCTCAGCAAGGACGTACACGCTGTGGGACCAGAGAAGGAGAACGTCCCATAGAATCATAGAATCGATTGGGTTGGAAAAGACCTCCGAGATCATCAAGTCCAACCCTTGGTCCAACTCCAG
>JAWWLZ010000082.1:8620792-8644444 GCA_035041345.1 Poliocrania exsul | reverse complement strand
TTGATCTGTTTCGAAGGCTTCAGACATTTTTGTCATAGCACTTTGGTTGTTTTGGGTGGCGTTGATGCTTTGACTTTTAACAGAAACAAACCAACCCCACAAATATTTCTATTTCTGAGCAGAACACAGAACTGAACTATGGCTGTACTTACACTCATCCTATGAATAAACACATTTACTTTGTAAGTAAAAGCAACCTAATTGATCCAAGGTATTACTGCAACAGCATTGCAAGGTTAATGTGGAGCTGCATTCACTGAGTGCCCCAGAATGTGCATTGTCCAGGTATGAAACTCTCTCTATTGAGTTGGAAGCTTTTAAAATTTAACCTTTAATGTTGCTGGGGTGATGCAGGCCAGGTAGATGGATCAGACTGCACTGCACATCACACAGTGAGTCTGCACCTAATTGTGCCCCCACTGTATTTCCCAGCACCTCAACAGAAATGGTACATTGCAGATGGGTTTGAGAATTTGCCAGGTGAGCAGAGGTTTGGTGCTGAGTTTGGGTAACCTGCCAGGTGAGCAGAGGTTTGGTGCTGAGTTTGGGTAACCTGCCAGGTGAGCAGAGGTTTGGTGCTGGGTTTCCATGAGAACTCAGTGAGGACAGGAACTGGGAATGAGCCAGCAGAGTGCCATGCAAAGAGCTGTCTTTACTAAAACAAGGATCTACTGAGCTGTAAAAGTCGGAGGTAGGTAAGTTCCAGATTAAAATATAATAATAACAAAATATTGTTAATAATGATGTATGACCTGACTATGCTCATCTGTAATTCTGTCACCAAGAAGCAGGGACAGGCTCCTCATACAAATACTTGTAGGTCTCTCTGCTCACTCAGAATTTCTCAATCCACTGCAGACACTGGACACTTGTAGCCATTCTCCAAAACTTCCAGGCTATGCAGAATGTTACTCCATCAAATCTTGGGTTATCCTTGGCAGAGCACACCATCCCAGAGAGGGAATGAAAGTGTGCTATTGCCACATGCTCCTTGTGTCCAGCCCTAGAGCAGCTTCCTCCCAAAGGGGTGTTTGGGTTAATATCCTGTTCTGCAAAACATCATAATTGTTACCTGAACTGGTGGGGAAAACTTCTGAATTGTAGTGAAGAAGATGAAATACTATTTCCGGTAGCAAACTGAATTACGTAGCTGGTGCCAGCAGCCTTTGGATAATCCATGGCAGCCTTTGCATATCAGCCAGCTGGGACACAATTACAGTGGGTACGAGCTGAGTGTAAATGGGCATTGTGGAGACTTTGACCAAGCTAAGACTAAACTGATGTAGCTCTAAGGTTAACCCTGCAATGAAAGCTCTATTTAGAAAATCTCATATGAATTTAGCACTTGGAATTTATTACTAGAATTCAACCTACCATGCTGTTAGCTTTTGTCTTTTCTCATTTCACTTGTGCTTTTTGCTTTTCGAGCAGACTCAGAGGAAATGTGTCAAACTCATGGCAACATTGGTATCCCAGCCAAAGGGAAGCAGTTTCCCAGAACCTGCATCTTGCTAAATATTGTAAATGTCTTTTGTTCTGGACATAGTAACAAAGCTTCAGAAAGTTAAAATAAAAACCACCAGTCACATCTTTTGAGTCTTTCCCATTGGTCACCCTTTGATTTTTGAACTGAGTTGATGATTTTTCCAGTGTATGTCTCTTCTTTTTGCACAGGAATATATGTATTACATAGATATAAAAATAGATAATTGTATAAACTATGTAGCCAGAAGGGTGGTGTCATGGTGGGGTGAAGGATTGTCTCAAGTCAGGCCAAGTTTGTGACCTGTCCCATTACTTAATATCTTAAAAAATTTAAGAAGTTCCAGTCTGGTGTTCTCCATTTTTCAAGCAGAGAATTAATTGAACTGACAAGGTATGAGAAAAGCATTAGGAATCTTCTCTTAATGAGCCTACATGTCTGAAACTTAGAACAAAAGTTATGGGCACTTTTAAGACAAGTTAGGTTTGACTTTATCTCAGCAATGAATTCACTGATATTCTGCTGCAGCCACTTCTTTTACAGTCAATATTTTGCATGTGGCTTCTTGTACAAGTGTAGATCACAAGGGTACCTGTGCCTTGCCAAACTGTGCCTCTGTACAGCACACAAAGATGCAAGCCATTAGAGCAAAGCCTTGGCAGAATGGTTGCCTGGTAAAATTCCAGCAAGAATCAATTTCCTTCTTTCTGCTAGTGGTATTTAATGTACTCTCACAACAAATATACAGTCTTGAGGGTTTTCTTTCCTTCTTTTATTTTATCCCTTGGAAGATTCTAACACTTAGATGTGTTTGTAAATGAAGCAACCCAGGCACACATGATCAGTGGTTTGCTGGTTTGTTTTTTTTTTGTTTGTTTGTTTGTTTTGGTTTTTTAAAATTCTTTTCTGTGACTAGCAGATGTCACAAATTGCTGGCCATACTTGAGTCATTTGTTCTCAGTTTGACTAACACTGTGTAGTTTCATGAAAATATTTGCAGCTACTGGATGAAACTTATTTTCTTACCATAACGATTTTGAAGAAAAAAAAAGAACTATATCACTAGTGAGCTGCTGGCTTTGTATGGAATTAATTACAGCTTTTTATATTTAGAATATGGCACTTTCATGCCAAAGTCTTTTTAATGCCAACAGTCAAAAAATGCCATTTATGTTTCAAAAAACATGTTGTTTCACTGCTGATGCCTTCACATTGGCGGGAAACTATACCCCCACTTGAATTTAAGTGGCAAAATGGCAAATTTGATATCTGTGGGAAAGCAAGTAGGAACTTCAGATTTTATACTTGTGTCCTCAATGTAGAGATTTTTATGACATTATATGAAATGAATAAAATTATACTGAGTAGTATTTTATTTGGGATAGAGGAGAATGAGAGGAAAGTGATGGAAATTATTAAATTTTCAGCAACAGTATGTTGGTATATGCAAAACTCTTGGTGAATTCTTAATGGTGGAAGACCATGACTGTATAGCTGTATTTGGTCTCATAAAACAAGGGGTTTTCCTTAACATTTAAACAATAGCCAGAGGCCATCAGGAGGATTAATTCAGGTGAGTATTCATAGCTAGGATTGCAGAAAATAAGATTATTTTCAGGTGTGTGTGTGAATAAAATCTGAGTAATATGACACCAGTTTACTGTCAGTAAAGCAGAAAGCAAGATGTAATTTCATGGAGAAGAAAAGACATGACCAAAATATAAAACTTACACTCAGATCTTTTGTCTTATCACTTTAATTTTCTTTCTTACCTCAGAAAAGTTTTCTGTTCCCTGACGTTGGGGTTTTTTCCCCCCTATTTTTGAGATTTCTGAGTTTGCCTTCTTCCAGTTTGTTAGGGTGGTGTGATAAGTGCTGCTTCTGGTTGGAAATGTTTAAATAGTTTGTACATATTAATCTTACAGTGTCTGTGTATACCATTCTTTAGTTTTTGTCCTGTTAGTTTTCCTGTTCTTTTTCTCACCCTCTCTCTTCACTGAGGGGAAACGATTACCAAACCCTGTGCACTTGTTTATTTTCTGGCTTATGAAATTATTTAATCACGGGAAATTAACAGTTGCTTAACATTGCCTATTGGAAACCAGTGATTGGAAAAAAGTGATTAATTCACTGACAATGTAGTAAATCTTTCCTAAGTGAGATGAAGAATATGCAGGAAAAAAGTTTCAGTAGTGTTTGATTTGTTTCTTTAAGTTACAATACTGACAATTTTCTTTTAACTATCATGCCTTTCATTAAGAGGGGTTTAAATCAGAGGTCTCCCAATTACCAGAGCTTTATTCTGATGATTAAGGTCAAACTCATTAAACAAAAAACAGCCCAGCACACCCACCCTCCCCCAAACCAAAAACCCAAACCCTGACAAAAATCATTAAAAATTGGAACTAAATACTCTGCTGCTGAAACTCCAAAATGTAGAATTTCCAAAATTATCCTCTTTCACACCCACACACAATGTCAGGAAAGTCAACCCCATGCCCTCTGTGCTTTCTTGCTGCAGAACAGTGTCCTTATTAAGCTGACTAAAGAGCCAGAGAGTGTCCCAGTGTCGCTGTGTCTGGGCTGGCAGTGCTGGTGTCACCCCCACACCGGGGCCCTGCAGGGCTGAGCCCGGGGAGGCTCCCTCGGACCCCACACTCAGCCAGGGTGGGCTCTCTGGTGAGGAGTCTGGTTCAAGGGCTGCTGCTGGAACTTCTTGTTGTCAAGGTCTGAAACTCTCGGGAGAGGAAATTGCAATAAACAATGTAAAGTCAAAGAGATGCCCTGGGTGCTTTGCTGTAATGAATATCGAGAAGAAACAGAGTTAAACAGTTCCCAAACCCACTTTATGCACTGGTGACCTGCTTCTTTCCTCAGAGATGTTTACTTACTAGGCATTCGTCATGGTCTGAATCCATTTCCCTGCCAACATGAATAAAGCTGCAAAGTCTATTTAAATAAAAAAGGTAAAAACAATGATATTTCTTTGTTTCAAAACCACAGAGAGTTTTAGAAATTGAATTTTTATATTGCTGGCTTCCAAACTAGTTTAGTAGATCTATAATCTTAAATTTAAATCTATTTTTTTTTCTTTGAAGTATTTGTATATTGTTGATGAAACCAAGGTATTTGCCCTTTTGAAAGATGATCAGGTGTGTGAATCTAGTTACTCAACACAAATGTTAGTAGATGGGTACGTTGATACTGGTTGGGATGCAAGAAAATATCTTTGAGAGAGGCAATTTTTCTGTTAATGTTAGAGTTCTGGTTTTCACATGAAGACATTTAACATAATCCCATAGGTCATATTTGTCCTCCGTGTCTATTCAAATAAATATAAATCGCTTCTTACCCTTTAGGATGATGTCACAAGTGATATTTATTATTAAGCATTTAGAATTGACTTATTTTGGGCATAAGTGGGAGAGAGAATTGCAGTTTTCTGTCCTGTAGCTTCATACCTGGAAGAGGCTGAGAGTCAGTGGACCAGATCTCCAAAAGTACTTATTTATGGGGCCAGACCTGTGCTTATGCAACTCCACATTTAAACAGCTATTTGAATTTGTAGGCATCTGAGGGTGCCACTGCGTTCTCAATAGATAGTGCTTATTCTGTGTTTCATAGCAATATTTATTTTTTATTTTCATCAGTCTGTGTATGTTGCATACAATATCCAAACCCTGTGCTAAATGCATAATTATTATTTTACTGTTATGTGTTTCAATGTCAATCACTGCAGCACTATTTATGTTTTTCAACAAGATTAATTAGTTTACTCAATGGGGAAAAGTGATATTTCTCCAAATGGGAAATGGAGACTGGGGAGAATAAGACTGAAACTGTCAATACTGTGCATGTACATACACTTATTTTTCTTTTCCTGGGGACTATGGGTACATTACAGGAGAGTGGGTTTCTACAGAAACAGGTCTTGGAGTTGAGAGTTCATGGAATCATAGAATAGGATGGAAGGGATCTTAAAGATCATCTAGTTCCAATTTCCCTACCATGAGCAAGGACACCTTCCCCTATCCCAGATTGCTCAGAGCCCCATCCAGCCTGGTCTTGAACACTGCCGGGGGCTGGGCTTTCACAGCTTCTCTGGGCAGCTGTTCCTGTGCCTCACCACCAGTGAAGGATTTATTTCTAGTGACTAATCTAACCCTACACTCTTTCAGCTTAAGAAAACTTGCCCTTTCACTTATGGGCCCTTGTAAAATGTTCCTCTCCAGCATTTCCTGGAAGCTCCTGTTATATACTAAAAGGAGTTACAAGGCCCTCCAACGTCGTCTTTTCGAAGCTGAACAAGCCCAACTCTCTCAGCTTGTCTCCATAGCAGAAATTCTTCCCTCCCCTGACTATCTTTGTGCCTCCTCTGGACTCACTCCAACAGGTCCATTGTCTTTTTATCTTGGGGCCCCAGATCTGGACCAGGCACTGCAGCTGGAATCCATGAGACAGAGCAGAGTGGGAACTCACCTCCTGTACCCTGCTGCCCATGCTGCTTTTGCTGCAGCCCAGGAAATGTTTGGCTTTCTGGGCCCCGAGCCCACGTCACACTGAGCTTCTCGTTCACCAGCACCCCTGGGTCCTTCTCCTCAGGGCTACTCTCACATTAATTCTTGCTAATTTGTTTTGATGGCTAATAAATGGGTCTAGCCATAAACGTTGCTGCAGTCTGGCTGAACTCAACCATTAAACTTGGCCTCATTTATCACATCTCCTGTCCAATGCCCAGCATAAATATTTTTATTATGTATAATAACCTATTGGTAACACCTATGGGAGGATCAGCATGGCTGCTTCTCCTAGAAACATGGCCTGGATAATGGCAAGAGGAATGTCAAAGTAAACACTGTGTGTGAATGGAATACCCAAAACTGCTTTAGAGGATGTTTGCCCAAAAATGGTAGTGCTAAAGCAGAAATTAAAACGAACAAAGTTAGCTTAACAGGAATATTAGCTGGTTTAAATGGTAACTAGGGAGTTACCTAGAGACATTTGGGAGCTTCAAAACAGACAAACAAAAAAAGAGGTAGCTTGAAAAGAAGTGTAAAAGGATGAAACCTTATTACAACAGGGAGAAATGGGAGGAGAGCAGCACCAACACGGTGTTTGCCAGTGCTAGAGGCTGCCCCACCACCATCACAGCCTGTGCCCAGGGTGGTGCATCCTCCCTAATGGAGGCTGTGGGCATCCACCACTGCTGGGGCACACCTTGGGCATCCACACCTGGCTCTGGGTGGTTTTGTGCAGTGCTGCAAATGATGCAACTGCTGAAAGCAGGTCAGGTCTGCACAGAGCTGGAGCTCCCACATTTCCCAAGGGAAGTATTTGTAAATGGGAACCTGTACCACCCCAGGAGAGGGAGATCCTCATACTCTGCCTGTGAGTAGGTTGTGTGTGTGCAGGCAACTGTGTGAATGTGGCCAGGGGTATTTTAAATTTTTGGGACCTAGTGGTAGAAGGCTGTTTAGAAAATTGTGAGTGCTTGCGATGGTTTTTTAAGTGACTGGTATTGGTGCTTATCTGTTCTTCTGTTGCTATTGATCCTGAATGTATAGCTCACTGATGGCCAGTTAATTATGTACCTTTAACAAATCAATGAACTGTTTCAACTCTGATTTCATTGAAACCATGTGACTTGGCCAATTTTTTCCTGCAACAGCACTATTTGTGAAACTGAGGTAAAGGAAGATAATATATCTAGATATATCTAGTGAATGACTACTTTACTTAGCACATCAGTTTAGATCATGTTTTTTAGCAGAATGGCTCATGCTGGCTTGTCTTGACAGCAGCATGGGCTTTGTTGCTCGACTGATCCTGTTGTGTTGTATTTTTGTGTGGCTGGCTCCAATAACTCCTCCAGTGTGGCCATTTTTATAAACCCATTACAAAATGGCTACAATCTCTCTTTTTGTCTAGAAGTTTTGATTTTTAATCAGCAGTACAATCTTTCATAGTATTTTAGCATTTGTTGTCTTGTGCTTCAACCAAATTTCCATTAAAACTTCAAGTGCCTCTTTGAATTGGAAAGCACATTTGGGAATGTGCTGTTCTGATCAGTCTGTGTGGAGAGCCATAATCACTTTCTGCCACATCTCTGTCTAAGCCATAACTCTGGCAATCACTGTCTATGCTTTGTCTGAAAGTGGCCAATTAAAAAAAATAAAATAATCCTATTGGTATTTATAGTACCTGGTGATAGACTTTGCATTTTTATCACTGTATCTGTCTCTGTCTAGTTTGCATGTTGTGTGTTAGTAAAATTAAAAAATGTTTTGTCAGTCAAGGGTATATATAAAGGCCAAAGAAGGAGGAAGGCACTAAAAAATCATTCACTCTCTAAATATATATGCTGTTTTCAAAACCCCAGGCTTAGAATTACAGAATTAATGACTATTTTGAACTTCTGCTGTTAGTGGCATTGTGCTTTGTGTTTCAGCTCTGAAACGCTAATTCGTGCTGTGAACTTTGTTTCTGCAGCAAGGAGGTGTTCAGAGATCCCTCTGAGACAGCAGTGCATGGAGAGCTGCTTCATTAAAATTGTCAGCTCTGGCTCTAAATGAGTGCCTTGAAAATGAATTCCACCCTACAATATGAAAATGCTTTTAGAGATGTAGTTCATAAGGACTGTTTCTGCAGGTGAGCAGAGCTAAAGGCATTGACACGTGTGTGTTGCTGTCTCTAGGTAATGACTTGTAAAGGAGGAGAATATGGGAGTTCTAACATTCATTGTAGTGATAAATGATACCCATTAAATAATTTCAGTAAAGTGTTTCAACTTTGTAAAACATCTTTTGTAAAACACTGGAATAATATTTGGCTGATAAAAGGCTCATGTTGCTCATCTGCAGGCTGTGATTTCAAGCTAAACTAATAAAGTAGAGGGGCAAGATTTAGAAGAGGCAGAGTTTGGTGCTTGTTAGAAGTATATGTGGAAAAAACTAAAAAAAGATATGCAGGCCTTGGGATGGTTGTTAAGGCAATTTTATAGAACAAAACGTTTAGAGTTGAAATATTATTCAAAGGTGAGCTGGAATTGTACCAGCATAGATGCTGTCATTTTGCTTAATGTTTGCCTTTTAGCTCGTGGAAGCTGCCTGTCTGGGGAACTTGCAGGTTATTTTGAAAATTGAGAACAATACATGCAGGTGAAATTCTTGTCAGCAGGGTGCTTTTGCTGCTGCAAACCTTCAGACTTCATTTAGTAGCAGTCTGCCCAGTAAATCATCTTCACTCTGGACAGTGCAACATGGGCATGTGGTAAGAAAAGTCTGCCCTGTTAAATTTCCTGACCTTAATAAGCTGCTGCCTGTGCACGAGCAGATTAATTCATAATCAGGAGTATTTAAAAGTTCTGTTATTTGGTGTTTTGTGACCACTGTGGTGACTGCTCTGTTTTCACACCCCACATCATAAATTCAGCTCAACCTTTTATACTAATTGGCAAAATGATCCAGGGCTACACAGGTTAAGGAAGCAGAACTGCCCTTTGGTGACACTGGGAAGAGATTCAGGCTTGAGCAGGTTGCTGGATGAGAGGGCTTTCTTCAGAGAGCTGCAGTCTGTGCTCAGGCCTGCCTAATAATTCCTGAACTGCTTCACAGAGTTGCAGCCTGTGCCCACTGCCATGTGGGCTTGGAAGGCAGTTCCTGGGACTGCACAGGGAAGTCTGTGTGTTGATAGATGTTGTGTTCGTCCTGGCTGGAGCCATTCAAATTTATTTATTTGTATAAACTCTGAGCGTTTTCTACAAAGCAAAGAAAGGGTTGTTATGGCTCAATGCAGATGGCATCAGTCCCTGGCTTTGGGCTTATGAAATGCATATATGTATTTCCATAGGTAACATTTCTCACAGTTTAACAAACTATTAGAAAGAGCATTATGGCAGATTTGTATGCTGTGTACATATTTCTGAGACCTGAATTCTGCCCCTGGGGAATTGACACTGCTACTGCTCAAAGGAGAAGCTATCAAGGGAAAAAATATTGAAAATCCAAACATGAGCAAATAAGAGATGTTTTATTTCCCCTTCCCCCTTCTCCATTTGCAAAAGATTGGAAAATAACTGATATTGCCACTGTAGTGGCATAAGCTACTGAGAAGAAAAAAGGATCTGAGAAAAAGAAAATAATATTAGTGCTTTGCTTTGTATTATGTCTTCGTCCTACCCTGCTGGAATTACAGTTGTATCATGGCTCTGACAATGGCAGGGATATTTTTCCCTCCCTAGATTAATGATTTTTTTCTTTCAGTTGACATTATAGGCTATCAATTGCACACCTGCAAATTTTCTATAAGGTACTTCCAGAGTAACAGAAAATATATTTTTAAAGTGTATGTAATTGCTGTTATTTTGAATTTCCTTGCCCTGTAATTTGAGTATATTCTAGACCCCACATGTGAATATTTCTTATATTTAGAGATTCAATCTCACCATGTTCCCAGAAGATAGACAGAGAACATGGAGGAAGATCAATTTACTCCATATTTAATTAGGTGAGAACTTTGAATTTTCATTAGAATATTTCTCCCTATTTCAAATATTAGTTATCAAAAGGCCTCAGTCCTGCACTTTTGTCATTTGGTCAATACAGATAATTTCTTATTCTGAATCTTTATGTGCTGAGAACTCATACATTTGTGTAATAAAATGCACAGTTGTGTTAATGGTAATTACTTGGTGGTTTGCAGTATTAGAGCAATGCTGTCAAAGTATATATTTTCCTGAGGTGCAGCTGTTGCTGTGCGAGGTGTACAATAAATGGATTTTGTGGCAGGACCTTGGCATTTCCTGCCATCCATAGCAATATTCCTTATTGTGAGCCCTTAGTTACAGTTTGCGGCTCACAATTTGGAATTAGTCAGCACCTCACTGAAAGCCTTAACTCAGCCATGGCAAGTGAGAAGCTCTGTGATGTTTTGTTGGGTTTAAAGGGTCTTTGCAGAAAAGCAGAACTTTATCAGCACAATCTGATTTAAAGATTTAGTGTGTACAAAGAAAAGTTAGATGTCTGACGTGGAAAGGAAATACCCAGGAAGAGGAAGTGTGTTTGGGGTGCTCCCAAGCACACTTCTTACTGCTTTAGTTACTGAAAAGAAAACTTTTTTCTTTTTTTTCCTGACAGCCTTGTCATCTTCCACCTAAATAACCCCCAGTACTCTGCTCTTATTGCACCTTGTGGATTGAAACCCAGTGCGAATAACTAAATGGCAAGTCAGATGGGATCTGCTATAATCCAGGGCACTAGAAATGGAGACGTGACTTTTAATGCAGGCACAGCCACAGCCCTTGGCTATAAATGCTATATCAACTCCTGCTGCTTTTTTTTTTTCCTTCTTCTGCCTCTCTTTCCCATGAATAAAGACATGATAGAAATTGTGCCACAGCTACATCTTCACTTGAGTGATTTGTCCTCTTTTGGCTGCTACAGAGTAATTCTGGGGTGCGGGCAGGAAGATCACTGCAAATGGATGTTGTTAACCTATGTGGAACGCTGCAAACCCAGGAAAAAGTGTGTTGCAAAATGTTACTAAAGAATTCACTATCATTGTGGGCCTTAAAGTTATTAGAAATCTGATGATAAATATTTAGTTACTATGCATTTTTCAGTCACAGACTCAGAATCTTTAAAATCTTCAAAAGTACCTCAAATCTATGTGTAAAAATACACAAGATCTGGCATCTGTCATGTATGTATGCCTGTGTCTCCTTTGGATGGTGGATATCTGCAGGGTCCAGCTTAGCAGACCCACCAAGAACCTGATTTAACAGCTTTTGACTTTTACATACAGATAAAAGTTGTTGATGCTGAACTGATATTTTCAAAACTGCTGTCATTGGAGCATTAATCTGCATTATGGTAAAGGCACAGAGCACTTCCAGCTATGCCATTCTGTACATGTGCAATCCATAATGTTTGTATATGTATGTATAGACCATATCATATCACATTAATGCATACCTGAGATATTGCATGTGAACTTTACTGTGGCAGATGTGTTGTAAAGGTTAAGCCTGCTTATAAGGCTTACAGAAGAATATTTTAGTTCTGAATATATCACAGTGTTGTAGGGAGAGCAGGCAGGGATCCAGTGAGTGTGTGCAGCATGGCAGTGTCTTTGCTAAAGTACAAAATTACTTCTTGAGGTTTCTGGAATAGAAATAACCAGACAGTGCTTCTGAATGCCAAACAACTACATAAGAAACATCCAGAAGGCCAGGCATTAGAAAATCCCTTTTATCCAAGAAAGCAACCTTCACTTCTTATAAATCTTAGTTCACTGATGTAACTGCTTGTGGAAGCGGAGACAGAGCTGGACCACTACTGAAAAACAGATTTAAAGGGCTGTAACTAGAAGAAAATAAAATTCTATTCTCCAGAGGGCTGAGGGAGTTTTTTTCTTTTTTCTGTTGGCCCTTTGCCATTTTGTTTGTAGATATGGAAATTGGGAATAGATGGTAGTTGAGGTGAGTGTGTGTGTTGCTGTGCAAGGCACCATATCCTTTGCATGACTGTACTTGTGATTTGGCCTTGAGTCATGGCTGTTTTTCCAAGATCTTTTCTTTCCAAGGACAATGGCATCAAAATTCTCCACAGTGCTGCCGTTCCACTTTTGCTGTCCCTGTGGCAGCAATGCTGTGCACATAATGAATTTAGGGTCAAATTGCAAACTCCTTATTAAAACTAGACTACACTGGTTGCATTGCACTGTGAGTACTTAGATGGAGAATAAAGTTTTTATGAGCTTCTGCATTAACATTTTCCTTCCTTGGTATGAGGTCCCAATCCTCACCCTGACTGTCAGTTTTCAGGTCCCAGTCTTTTCCTGCATTTTGGGATCTAAATCCGAAGAGCACACAGAGAAGCACATAAAATATATTCATAAATCTCATGAAAATAGATTTTTTTAACGTTAATTAGCAGATGCCTTTTCAATTCCTCTGGTGTGCCTGGTTTAGCAACTTTGCATTCATGTGAGTGCTCCCATTGCCTTTGGTGGGAATCTGTATGAAAGGCTGTGCGCTCCGGAGCCTTTTGCCAGCAGCTGGCAGGACTTAGAAGGGTATTTCCTTCAGTCTTTTCTGCAGATATGAGAATAAAAAGATATCTTTATCCAAGAGGCAACGTGCTAGAAACCTTCCTAAGCTCGGTGTCAGCCTATTGTCTCCTGTTAAGAATGGGGCTCCTGACATTAGAAAAGCACAAAAAAGCAGCATAACACTTGTGGGCTCTACCAGCAGCAGACCTGTGAATTAGGGCAGGATGTTGACTCTGATATTCCTTTTTCTCCTCTTTAGAAGCTGCAGGTCCCCTTTAGAAGTGCTGTCTCTTTGCTATTTATCAGTAAGAGCATATGTTAACAGAATTAATTTTTGATTCTTAGAAAAGGAAGGAATGGGACTCAGCAGAACGGCTCCCTTTTGGACTTCTGGAGGGGTTGCTTTGTCCCATTTGGCAGAGGAATTGACAGTGTCCTTTGGGAGGGAGTCCTGAAGGGCAAAGGGGTCCAGGAAAGCTGGACCCTTTTCAAGAAGGAAATCCTAAAGGCTTAGGGGCAGGGCATCCCAATGTGCCATGAGTTGGTGGGAAAGAAGACTGGCCTGTCTGAACCGAGTGTTTTTCTGGAACTCGGGGAAAAAACGGAGTTTATGACGATTGGAAGAAGGGATGCACCTCAGGAGGACTACAAGAATGTCATGAGGTTATGCAGGAAGCAAGTTAGAAGGGTCAAAGTCCAGCTAGAACCTGATCTGGCAGCTGCCATAAAAGACAATAAAAACATTTCTAGAAATACACTAGGAGCAAAAGGAGGGCTGAGGAGGCTCTCCATCTTTTGTTGGCTGCTGAAGCATAATGACAAAAGATGAGGAAAAGGCTGAGGTACTTAATGTCTTCTTTGTCTCAACCTTTAACAGTAAGACTAGTTGTTTTCTGGGTACTCAGCCTCCTGAGCTGGAAGACAAGAACAGGGACCAGAATGGAGCATCAATAAACCAAGAGGCAATGGTCAGTAGTCTGCTACACCACTTAGAAATGCACAGGTCTCTGGGGCCAGATGGAATCCACCCAAGGGTGCTGAGGGAGCTGGTGCAAGTGCTCACTAAGACACTTTCCATTCTTTGCCAGCATTCCTGGCTGACTGGGGAGGTCCCAGTGGACTGGAAGTCAACATATGTGATGCCCATCTATAGGAAGGGCTGGAAGGAGGATCTGGAGAACTGCAGGCCTGTCGGCTTGACCTTGGGGCCAGGGAAGGTCATGGAGCAGATCACCTTGAGTGCCATCATGCAGCATGTACAGACAACCAAGCCCAACCAACATGGGTCTGTGAAATGCAGATCCTGCTTATCCAACGTATCTCCACAAGGTGACCAGCTTAGTGGATGAGGGAAGGGCTGTGGATATGTTTACTCAGACTTTACTAAGGCCTTTGACACCATTTCCCACAACATTCTCATGCACAAACTGGCTGCTTATGGCTTGGTGGGGTGAACTCTTTGCTGGGTAAAAATCTGGCTGGATGGCTCAAAGAGTGGTGGTGAATGGAATTGCATCCCCCTGGCAGCTGGTCACAAGTGTGTTCCCCAGGGCTCAGTACTGGGGCCAGTCCTGTTAAATATCTTTATCAGAGATCTGGACAAAGGGGTCAAGTGCTCCCTTGGTCAGTTTGCAGATGGTGCCAAGTTTGGCAGGAGTGTTGGTCTGCAGGAGGGCAGGAAGGGTCTGCAGAGGCTCATCGGTGGCCTGAACTCAATTGTATGAGGTTCAACAAGGTGAAGTGCTGGGTCCTGCACTTGGGTTACAGCAACTCCCTGCAGTGCTACAGGCTGGGGGCACAGTGGCTGGGAAGTTGATCCCTGTGAAAGGCCCTGGGGGTGCTGGTTGACAGCTGGAGAGACAAGAGCCAGTATATGCCCGGGGGGGAAGAAGCCCAATGGCTTCCTGGCCTCTGTCAGAAATAGTGTGGCCAGAAGGATCAGAAAAGTGACCTTCCCACTGTCTTGGCACTGGTGAGGCCACACCTTGGGTTGTCAGTGCTGGGTTAATGGATGGTCTCCATGATTTTAGAGGTCTTTTCCAACCTAAAAAATTCTATGGGTCTATCATAATTTTTGATCCGTTGAGAGACTCACAAGCCCAGTCTGGCATACATGGAAGTGCTATAGTGTGGGAGAAATTGGAAATAAAAAACCAGACAGAAGGCAAGGACTTTAGAGTTACAGTGCCTGTATCCCAAGGCCTGCCAGTGTCCGTCTCGTTCTTTGTGGGCTCCAGACAGAGCAGTGTCTGCCCAAACTTAGAGAGTCTGCTGCCTTTCAACATCACAGGCACAATGCTGTCTGTGTCAGAGCCCCAGGCAAACTTAAATAGCTGTAGAGATACAAAGGAACAAAGTGAAGGAATCTTTTGAAGCCCAGAAACCACTTTGAATAATTTAGGGACCTTCCTTATCATCTTACTGTTTACCTTGGCAGTTTAGATGTACAGTTTCAGTGGCTTAGTTTGTTAGAAGGAAGTCAGAGGTTGGGTGAATGGAACAGCTCAAGTTTGGATTTGTCTGTAGTTCATTATGCACAATCTCTTTCTCCCTCTGTTGGAAATAACCAGGGTTTTCTGAAGATTTTAGGTATTTATGAATTATGAAGAGTGCTTAACATAAAGGTGCTGTTTTGTTTTGGGTTTTTTCCTGAATTTTTTTATTCAAATGGTGTTGAGCTCTCAGCAAGTAAGTTTATGACAACAGATTTGCATTTTGCAGTTTCATGCAAATGTCTTGTTTCTTGCAAAATACCTTTACTTTGTATTTTGTGCTTAAAGTTGATAATCTTTCTTTTACTGAACAAAGTGAGAATGCTTTTGGAGAAGAGGTGCACAGAGGCTTGAAATATTCATGGAAGTCTAAAAATGACTACTGACTTTTGTTTACTATAGATTGCATTGGCTTTCACAGAGATGGGAATTGGCTTTTAAACTAAACCCCAAATCCCTCTGAACACTTCATTTTGGGAAGGAGGGGGAGAACCAACACTGTCTGATGATTTGTTTTCATGAGATGTCTGCATTAGCTCTCAAATTACAGAGCTGATTTGATGGAAAATTGCAAGAGGCTGCTCATTTGTGACTGACCCTGCCATCTAACAAGAAGATAGACCTTAGGCATAATTGGGTTGATGCTGATTTGATCGCACACACACACACACAAAAAAAGCTTAAAATAAGTCTTAGATCTGCAGAAGCAAGGCATTGTTCCATCTTAAATTGCCCCTTTTGTTGATTGTCACAGGATTTTGCTACACTGGATGACTGCTTATTGGAAATCATATGCCTCCTTTGGTGGACTGAGGATAAAGGGACTTTTATTGTTGCTTTATGCTTCTCTATTTTGTATGTATGTTTGGAGAAAGAAGTATTTGCCCAACATATTCAAAGAAATGCTACACACTTTACACTGTGTAATGTGAGTGGAGGCAATAAATCTAGTGATATTAGACTCCCTGGAAACTTCTCACCCACACGTTCCAAGTATCTTTGCATTAGGAGTAGGTGAAATACTAAATTTGGCTAATTAAGGTGACAAGTTTTGAATAGTTTATGGGCAATTGGTACTATGGATCTGCTGCTTTGCCCCTGGAAATCCAAGAATGTATGAGAGCAAGAACAGGGATTTGGAAGGAGGCACAGTGGTTATTTCAGTGTGTATCCATCTCCATTGTGGAGGATGGATCCAGCCATTCCACGCTGCCGCACATGCATGAAGGCAGCCGGTGTAATCTGGGATGTCTGGAAGGCTAGTGGTGGCAGGGCTGGTTTTCCAAAGCAGAGAGTGAGGCCTGGGCAGTCTGTGAGCTGTGTTAATTGGGCCCCTCTCCAGGGCAGTCGGTGCTGCTGCTGTGGAGCAGGGCCAGCCAGTTACACTGCTCCACTCACCACACGGTCCTGCTCCGGTGCCCATGTGGGTGCAGGGGATCGGAATTTGCAACCGCCTACACAGGTGAAAATTTTATCCAGACATCCTGCTGCTGAAGGACACACATCTCTTGCTTCCAGAAGGTTGAGAAGCTCACTGCTTGTGCTAATAAGGGGCTTGCAGAAACATTTTGCCTGAGGCCAAGTGTGTTTTGCTCAGAGATCTGATTAGACATATATACAAAGAAAACTTTCCTCTAAACACAAACTGCTATTTTAAACAGCTGTTATTCTGGGGCCTTATACGTTCCAGTGGAAAAGATTTGTCAGGCTCATTCTCACAGCATCACATGCGGTGCTGCAAATAAGTTTCAACTGTATTTTTGCACAGTTGCAGCAAACATTGCTGTGTTTGTGACAGGCTCCTCCCTTGGATAAGGGAGAAAATTTGCATGGCTGAGTTAAGCCCTCTGAAAATAAGGGCTTACAATGAATAAAACACCAATGTACTGTACCCCTTTAATTACCATAGTTCTAAGACAGCATAGTTATAACATGTAATTAAATTTCATTGTATAAATGGAACATGGGCTGTGGTAGGCACATCTTTCATCTTTTGATGTATAATGACATTCAAAATATTCTCTAGTACTCAGTTGATAAACAACTTGAAGAGTCAGGGTCTACAGAGTAGCTTGTTTGATTTTAAATTTGTAAGATTGGCACGTGGTGTCTTTTGACGATACTGCATTCTGATGTGATCCATTTATCTAATGTCATTAACAGCACATGCTGAATGTACAATTAAGCTTGAAACTGTCAATGTCAGTGCCTGTTAAAAAAGGGTTGAGAAAAATGAGAAGAGGAACCGCTGTTTTGTAATAAGCATCTGTGTTGCTTTTAAGTCAAGAAAAAAAAATCAATGAATTTCAATATATTACTGTCTTCATTGCCAATGTAATTCAATAAATATGTTAATTCACTTTTCTGAACACTGAAGAGAGTTGAGAGCTTTCTGTGTCATTTGTCAGTTCTAGGTTTGTTTTTTTTTGTTTGTTTGTTTGTTTTAGTTAGACTTCCAGCTTAAGTCTAGTAATAAAAATGCTATTACATTGAAGTAGATAGGAAATATATCTCAGAATTTTAACAAACCGAGGGGCTTTTTCTTTATTTGTTTGTTGCCTTTCAACTTGCAAGCCAGCAAACAATGGATGTATTCTTTTATCTTTAACAAAATGGGAGCATTTTGAGGTTTCACAAACAATACAATTGTCAGTCCACATGCTAATTTTGGTGCAGAAATTTTTTCCAAACCACATTGCTGGTCTTTACCATGAAACATGATAAATCGACTTTATATATTTTAATCCTATTTAGGAATCTTCATGTTCTGTACTGCATGAATCAAATTTGAAGCATTTCTGTACGAACTCTTTGACATAAAGCCATTATCTAGTAGTGAATTATATAAACTGATATGAGAAATACCTGTGTTTATATCTCTATACAGGTGTTCGCTTGCTTTGTAATCAGTACATCTGTTTTCTAAAGAAATTATTAACATGTTGATAAGTGCAAACTTATAGTAAAGGTACAGAAATCATGTTAACTATTGTAATAACCTTTCCCGTTGTGATTTCCAGAAAAACTGGCTTGTGTGCAAGTACAGGAAAGGAGATGCCAACCTGTGAGTGTGCAGAGCTGAGCTCCTGTCTGCCTTGCCATCAGCTCAGCTCTATGTTGTAAAAGACTGAGAGGTTGTTGCTGAGTTAGTAAGAAAGAGCCTGTGTTTGAAGCACAGAATCTCCTCAGGGCATCTACATATTACCCTTTGCTTTCAGCATGTGACATCTGTCATAAGACTGTTTGTGTATCAGAGCTGTTCTGATTCTTCTCTCTTAGTACTTTCCTGATTCATCCCCTAAATAAGGGCCAAGAAATGTAATATTATCAGAATATATATATATACACATACTTCTGTATATACTTTATTTAGTTAGTGGCTGTGGCTACTTGGACTGTGTCACTAAAATATCCATCTAGAAGTGGTTATTCAAAGAAGGGCCTTGTAAATAGACAGGAGATACACAAAACTGGAGTTCAAATGGTTGCCCCTCATCAGTTAATGTTCCAGGTAATGAGACAGGAACACATTTGCCAGCTGAACTACCTTCATGCCAAGGAAGGTTTTTTAAAGGGGACAATTCTGTGGCTCTGTTAATGCTGTGCCTTTTTTTTTTTTTTTAATGAGTTTGATGTTAACTGAGGTGAATAAACACAAGCAAAACCAGAAATTAACCAAAGCAAAACCCCTTTAAGGAACTTGATGCTGTATAAGTTCTATTCCACTTCCCAGAATTGTGGTTCTGGCAACAAGTGTTGTAAACAAAGTAACAGAGGGTAGAGAAGACTTAGTAGTGCTTCTGTTTAAGGCATGCAAATGCAAGCTGGTAAATCTGATCTGAGAAAAAGGGAAAGGCAGTGGTATAAATATTCCCAAGCTGAATCACAGCAATGACATGAAAAGCTTTGCTTCATTTTGTCTTTTTATTTTTGAAGGAGAACTAACTTTCTAGAAAGGAAATGGAAACAATGGCATCAACTGGATATGAGTAAATCATTGGTTGGTCTATATAAGTAACTTTTATTTAAATTTCAGAGTACAGAGAGTATTGAAGGAATTGTTAAGTGAATACAATATCTTAACACAATGTCAATGGGTAGCATTAATGAGAGAAGAACTTGGGCTGAGCTTTGTAAAAGAATTTCTGAAGAATTGATTTTGTAAAAGATCTCTCTATATAATCTTACTTTTGGATTTAGCACAAATATTAAGATAGCACTGAGAGAAAATGGAGCTACTTTCTTTATAAAAAGAGGACTCTTACAATGAAAAGAATGTACAGCTCTGAGAGGTAGAATGAAAAAGTCATATGAATAAAATGGAGTGAAAGTTTATACAATCAAGGACTAAAAACTTGAGCATTATTAGAACAATTCTCAGTTGGAAATAGCAGAGGAGAAGTAATTGTATGTATTTTTTGTCCTTACCATGGTGTTACCATAAAAGACCATGAATAATTTTAGTATATGCATCTATCCAAGGCATGGAGGAAAAGAAAAACAAGTACCAATGTGCACAATGTTAACAAAACATTTTCTACATGGATGTTTTCTTTTAAATGCATTGAAGGAAGTTTAGTTGAAATTGGAGCATGGGGAAAAAGGCTGATAATAATATTAGAGAACAAGCCTTTTGTCAGTGAGGAAACTAGAGGAGGACATCCTATTTAGCCTTGCAGAATGCTCCTTGAGAGATGATTCCTGATACCCATCCATACCTGATGATGCAGCTGATATCTGTCGGTAGACGGCTGATAAAAGGCCAGGGAGAGAAAAGGGCTGTTTAATTAAATGCCCGAATTAGCAGAAGAGCAGACAGGTACTAATGACTCATGAACAGGTTCCGAATCAGACTCAGGGGATCCTTGCAGACTTTGGGCTCTGGAGCCACCTTCCAGATAGGAACTTTGAGAAAAGCAATGACAAGGTGAAGTTTGATATATTTATGTCAGAGGAAATGTGTTATATGTATTAGAAGAAATTCCTTTCTTTCTTCTTGTCCTGTACTTGTCTTTAAACTCAGTTACACAAAATTGCACTTCTGTTAATGGTGTCAGGTGCTTGTGAGATGCTTCGGTGTTTCAAGGAAAAATCCTGGAGAGAATCAATATCCACTACTGTTCATGATGTCTTCCTACAAATCTGTGGCTCTGGGGGCTACAGAAGTGCCTGGGCCCCATTGTCCTGCCCTGCATCTGAGCAGCAGAGTGATCCTTCTGCCTCTGACAGCCAGCCAGGTGTGTGCTGCTCCTGCAGGTGTGCCTTGGGATGCTGCAGCTCAGGAGCTGTCCCTGGGCTGGTGTGGAGGAGCAGGAGCTGGAGCTGAGCAGCTGCAAAGTCCTGCCTGAGTGTTGCCTGTGCAGGCCAAGTGCCCAGGAGGGTGCTGAGCACAGTGCAGTTTGCAGTCAAAGGAGCTTTAGGGCTCCCTTTCACACAGGGGCTGTGGCTTGATGAGGACATGAAATATAAATTGTATTACTTTGTTATCTCTGGTGTAAAGCAGTAGATCAAATATTAATCTACTGTAGAACGAAACAGGAAAAATAATTATTTTTAAAAGCTTGGTAAGCTGCTGCTGCTGAAGATGGTCTTAGAAATCATGGATTTCTGAAAGGTTTTCGTTGCTTGTGCTTGATTTCACTTTACATAACAAAAAAAATAATGAATAGAAGGATCTTGTAAGAGTTTTCTAATCTGGAAAATACGATTTTGTTTTTAATTAGAGATTTGTTAAAATACATAGCAAATTTAGAATCTGTGTTTAGATGTGTAATTTGAGAATTTTTTCTCATATTGAATATGGACACAGTGTATTAGGTTTATTTTTTTATAATTAATACAGGTTTTAATTCCTTTTTCTGTTTTACCACTTACCTCAGGATTTATCTTCTTTGTATTCATTTTCAAATGATCACTTTTGCCCCTCTCCTTTAAACCCACTGTGTGACAGACTCTGTTTGTAACCATTCCTAAACCTACTTAAATCTGTCCTTCAGATCCCTTCTTGAAATTCTCCTCCGTGGAGCATGCAGAGTATGCTCAGGGAACTGCACTGTGTTTGGTGTTGCCAAGCTCTTGCTTCATGGGTCCACATCTGCATGCCATGAATACTCCTTGGGGAAGTTTTTTAGATTGGTGTTTTATTTCATATGTGTATGTGATACATATATATGAGCACATATAAAGTACAGTTATATGTAAATATGTGGGAGGGGGGGGTTGTAGTTATATGTTTGTATACTTTTAACAATTATCGAGGATGCTGAGCCCTACAGTTATATCAGTAATTAAAATTCCTGGTGTAAAAGGCATGCTGTAAGACTGTGGATCTTGCAGCACATGTTCTATCCTTCAGTTCCTGGTGATATTTGAGACATACCTGCTGCCTTCACAAACAGTACTGTGTGCAAATGTTTTGACTTTGCATAGAGTATTATCCACCTGTAACTTCTTTGTTTTGAGTTTTTCAGTTTTGACTTTAACCACCAGATTATGACATTCCCTGAAATGGATGCACGGATGGCCATTATTTAATAAGTCTCATGTTAAACAAAACTATGAAGCTCTTATTTTTAGTTGTTATTTTTTCTATAGCAGATTATAAATTTTTACCATTATTTGGAAGCAGTGTGATTATTTGAAGGAGTGTGCTCATGTTCTTGTCCTCATGTATTGTACCCTCACTTGTCGTATCAAATGCTCAGCCTGAGGTATCCTGTTCAATCAGGAATAAACACTCCAATATTAGTGTGTCCAGCTGGTTCAGATGTAGCACAGATTTCTCTCTGAAGTGATTTAAAAATTAACTGTTAGAAATGGACTATGATAGAACTCCCAGAAAACCAGTTCTAGTTTTCTAAGAATAAGACTTGAAGATGTATTTCAATACCCTTAAATAACTATATTTAAGAACATTCTGCTTAATGCAAGGAAATTAACGGTGGTTTTATTCATTTGGAATAGAAATGCCTTCAACCTTTTAGGGAAGGCAAGAGCAAATTACAGCCAAATTTTCATTTCACAAGTCATCTTCATCCAGGATAAGCCAGGGCCCCAAGGTCAATTCTTCAATTTGGTATCCTATTTCCATAATGTTATTCTGCAGTGTACTTTCATTATTACTGGAGCACTGCTCGCTTTCCTATTAGTTTTATAAATGGCTATGTTAATGCCTTTTTGCAGACAAAACCACCTTTTGTTAATATCCCAGTGGATTTCCTAAGGATTAAAATATAGTTTTAAGCAGCCGTTGGTTCTATTTATATTTTTCATTGATGATTAGCCCTTGTCACCTACCCAAAAGTGGCATTGTTCAAACAGAGATTGGAGCAGTTTTTGAGAAGATGTTTTGAGTGATTGGCTTGACTGACAGAAAAGAAATAATTAGAAGCTGAGAATTCTAAGAATCTCTGTAAAATTCAGTAATAACTAAAGCAAAGCAACAGTAGATGATAAAAAAGGGTGTGTATGTGGGGAAAATGTATTCTGGCCTTTTGTGAAGACATAGAGTTCTGCAGATAAAACTGTTTTCTTTGTCTTTCCTGTGCTGTTAGTGGTGAGAAGGTACCAGTGCGGCTCAGCTGGGGTACAGCTGTTACCCCTAAAATCTTACCAGTTTTGTTTTATATAACGAAATATTTACCTTTACAGTTGTAATAAATGCATACAGTATGTAATATCCTGGACAAAAATGGGTGGAAGATGCCTGCAGGGTTCAGTAGTGCACACCCTTGCTAGGAGGATTTGTGTTCACTGCACAGCAAGTTCTCCTCAGACCTCAGAGATAGTGGAAAATGCTGTCTCTTGGGAGCCATGTTGATGAAATTTGGTTTTTTTATGATGTGTTTTTTGCTAGTGGGATAAATGCTTTATGTACAAAAAATATAATTTTATTCAAGAATGTATGATGAAAGAAGCTATTGATTGATTACCTTGATTTTCCTTAATCTACATATCTAGTAAACACTGTACACACATTTTAGTAGATGTATGACACAATCCTGTTCATAGTGGCTTAGTATTCTGTTTTGCTGTGGAGTTGAACCTTAGAATAGAATGTTCCATTTGGAAAGGGCCCACACTGACCATCCAGTCCCACTGTCTGAACTCTTCAGGGCTGGTCACAGGTTAAAGCCTGTTAAGGCTTTAAACACTAACAAGCCTGGGGCATCACCCACCTCTCTGGGAGGCCTCTTCCACTGCTTGGCCACCCTCCCAGGAAAGAAATACTTCTTGCTGTCCAGTGTAAGCCTCCCTGCCACAACTTTGGACCATTCCTGTGCATTCCATCTCTGGATCCCAGGGAGAAGGGTTCAGCACCTCTGCTTCCAAATCCACTCCTCAGGAAGATGTAGAGAGCAATGAAGTCAGCCCTAGGCTCCTTTTCTCCAAAACAGACAAGCCCAAAATCCTCACAGGACATACCTTCCAGATCTTTCACCAGCTTTGTTGGTCTCCTCTAGTTGTATTCAAGGACCTTCACATCGTTCTTAAATTACAGGGCCCAGAACTGCACACAGTGCTCAAGGTGAGACTGCAACAACACTGAATACACTGGAATAATCGTCTCCTTTGAGGAGCTGGTGCTCTGTTAGATCCAAGTTAATACAATTATGAAGTGGATTTTTG
>JAWWLZ010000082.1:8596041-8620692 GCA_035041345.1 Poliocrania exsul | reverse complement strand
CACTGGAATAATCGTCTCCTTTGAGGAGCTGGTGCTCTGTTAGATCCAAGTTAATACAATTATGAAGTGGATTTTTGTAACAGAAGTTATGTCTTAGCAGGAGCTTTATCTTCCTCAGAAGAGCTAGCCAAACAACTGTGTTTAATTCCTGAAACTGGACTGATAAATGTTTGATACCTGACCCTGACCTGCTGCTGCTGGAGCAAAAGAAGTGGGCTCAGTATCCTCAATCCAGAGCTTTCCTTTGGCTTTGTTCAGCACAGCTCCCATGTGTGCTTTAATCAGACTTTCTAAAAAAGGGAAACCTTTCTGAATGGCTTTACCATTCATCCTGATATATTTGTAGGTCTTGGAGACGTATGGTCTGGTACTTTGTCATGGAGCTCAAGCCCCTCCGGCATATTGTCTTTGATAAAGTTATTTAAGTTGAAATTTTCAAACTTGAATGCTTAAATGTGAGTATATATGACAATGTAATAGCTTTTGAGTAAGGTTTGCTATTGTGCAACTTGGGATAAGCAGGCAATTTTGAAAAAAAAAGAGCATTTTTACTTTAATACATAAGATTAATTCAGGTTTTAAAGATATTTTCTATTCTCATTTGTAGAAAAGTTCAGAGCTCCTTGAAGAGATTGACACTTGAACTAACATCCCACACTGTACAGATGGAACCAGTTTAGATCCTAAACATATTTGTGTAGTCTCAGAAAGGTTTATTAACACATGTGAAGGACAACACTATTGTGGTTAAATTGCTTCTAGACCTCCCCTGCATGCATTTAGCTAACTCAGTGCACCTGATTTTGGGCCTACCCCCAGTGTGCTGTTCCTGTTTGGGTGCCGATGTGAGCACCTGCTTTGGACATATGCTCTGGGTTCACCTGACCCCAGTTTAGGCTCTGTGTGGGAGTTAAGAACTGGCAGTGTCTCCAGAGCCAATGTAGAGAGGCACTTTTGCAAAGTGCAATTCATCCTACCTAAAACTGGAAATATTTTCCTAACATACTCATCTTTGTCTCAGAGAGTCTCCTTTTGGAGACTTTCCCTGTAGTGCTCTTCATTTTTTCTAAAAATCTCCATAGGTCTTGTGGCTTCCAGTGTATATGTGCTGCCTATTAGTTAAGATACTTTATATTAAAAACTGTCAAAGAAATGAAAGCAATTTCGTATGGTTCCCAAATTAATGACAGTCTGCTTGCACATTGGTTGCTTTCCGTTGGCATCTGGGTCCTAGCACAGACTGCCATTCTTAATCATATTTTAATTTTCAAATAAATTGCTTTCATTATCCTTTCATTTACAATACCATGTGTGCATTACTGCTCATTAATGTTTGTCATCTACTTTGCTGAGACTGGGGTTTTAAATAGCCATGGTTGCAATGCAGTAATTAAAGATGATCCATGTTGGTTTTGTAGAAATTATTCTGAAGCCTTCTTACCAAAAAGAAAAAAAAAAAAGGAAACACAAACCCAGAGTGCTGTTAAAATCAATTCCTTGAATGTATGGAAGCAGCTTAGCATAAGGCGTTGCCTGTGGGTAAAAAGAGGGCACTTCTAATTCTTCTACTTGAATGAAGTCTAATGATGGATCTGCATGAAAACTGTATTTCTCTGTAATTACTGTTGGGTTTGAGTGTAATATTTTGCACTCAATATAAAGTAAGATTTTTTTTTCATATTGCTTTGCAAAATTTTTATTCCACTGTCTGATTTGCACTATCAGTTTCTATTCAGCCAAGTCCTTCCCCTGTCTTCTGCTCCAGATACCAAAACCATAAAGGAACCAAAACAATATGACAGGGATTTTAAAATTAGTGTTGGAACACAGTCCCCATGGGATAGAAGTCAAAAGAGCAGCAGTGACCCCTGCCCAGATTTTGGCCCAGCCATCTTCCATAGGTTACACACCATAATATGGAAATGCTTACTGGATCTGCCCTGGCAGTTGGGATTTGCCTGCCTGTGGCTCAGCCTGTGTGACTGATTTTATGCACGCACAGAACTGTGGATCTCCATGTCTGTGCTTATCTGAGATTTTTTATTCCATTGCTCCTCAAGTGTCTGTGCTCAGCTTTTAAGCTCTGGCCCTTAGGGATCCTGATGCGAATGTTCAGATGGAATGTCACTCGTGATATGGCACAGGAGTGAGGGAACAATTATACATTATTCAAAGAAATTTAAATGGATTTTTGAGGTATGATGCTCTTTACGAACTGCCAGAGAATTAGTTGTTTGTCTGGTGCTGATATTTCAAAAAGCAACTTCAGGGGATGGGTACATCCTAACAGGACAGTGCTTGACCCCAAGAGTTGGTGCACTTTTTGTGGTGGGACTTGGAACCTGAGGCTTGCAATCCCCTGCAGCAATTTGTATCTCACTGTATGGTCATGGCTGAAGAGGCCTCTCTCTTATAGCAGGTTGTATTTGCTTCTGAGCAGAGAAGATGAAACATGTTCTGCTTCTTTCAGTCTGTGCCATCATTTCCTTCCACTGAACCTTGTCAGCTGCTCATGACCATGATCTTAACAGTCTCTCCCTGACTCAGAGGAAACAGCAAAAGCGGGAAGAACCAAAATTACTTACATCCCCAATTTTTTTCTAGTTTATTTATATTCGTGGAAGTGGAATGGAGGGGAAGTATTTGGAAATACACAAGTGGAGTGAAGAGAATATATTTGGAAATGTAATTATTTTGGTGGTTTTACAATGTGGTTAAAATAAATAAATAAAACTAAAAGAAATCTATTCAATTAATGATAAATCAATCTATTCAAATTAATAATAAATTTATAAATTTTCTTATTTGAGTAATAGAAGAAAATCCAATGCCTCTCAATTTCTCTTACTTTATTATCATTGTCAAGCAAATTGAAATAGGTGTAACACCTCCTCTTAGTGTTCATTAACTGAAAAGCCAAACTGGATGAAAACTGATAGTACCTCAGCTAAGGTTGAATCCACAGGACTTTTAGAGTTTTTTGTGGTTTTCTTCATACCAACATATGTATCCCTTCAATTTAGTTTTTAGTTTAGCCAAATCACCTACAACATGTGCCTCTTTTTCTTTGGTATCTTTGGAGGAAATCTATCATAACTACACCCCTGACTTATCTGTCCAGTCTCCTATGCAAGGTTTGGTGAGTTGTGTCAGATTTAAAAACTCTTTTTCCTAAAACTCAAACCATTTGGTGTGAAAGAAACATTGCCTTTATTTGTTACAGGAAAGAATACTTTCTCCTATTTGGAATGTTGCTGCTCTCACTGGTAGTGAAAGCATCAAAATATTGGCAGTGGCTCCTGGGAGGCAATGAGTGGAAATGTGGACATGGTTAATAGTAACAATGCAGTGGAGTTCATGCAGGAAGAGACTGGAGAGCCCAACATCCTTCAGAAGTACTTGCAGGGCATATGAATATTTGTCTTAAATCCATCCCTAAACTTTGTGCGAAAAGCACAGAATTCCATGACTGTAAAATTTGTTCCAGATTATTCCTTCCGTTTTCTGGACTGGGGTAAATATGAGGGCTCGGAGCTCACTGAATATGTAGACTGGGGGGTGGTTGGTCATTCTTTGGGATGGAACACAGGTAACCAAACTGATTTTGCAATTTTTGCAGTGTATCACTGGGTGATTCACTGATGCAGTGAATGTGCCTAAGCATATTCTTTTACTTATTTACCACTTTTCCCTGTAGTGGATAATGGTATAATTTTGGATATGCTGATTACAACGAGCTATTGCAAGGACAGTTACAATTTATCATGATTTTGGATGGCCCCAGGTTTAAATTTTAGTAACTGGATATTCAGGAAAGGTGGTTATACTAACAATTCATGGTCAGATGAGATGCAATAAGGCCCTGCTACTCTTGTTCAAGTACATGAAGAGTATCAATATTCAGCCTGGAAACCAGAATTGTGTGCAGAGATGAAGAGAGGAGAGAAAAGCAGTAATACTGTAAAAAAAAAAAAAATGCAATGATGTTGGTTCTGCACAGATTGTCTTACTCTGGTCATGGCTATCCAGGTTCCAGGAACATCCCTGCTCCTGTGAGAAGACATCCCTTAAAGCATTGAAGCTGCTGCAATAGCTTTAGAACGAGAAGTAAACACTTGCTTTGCAGTAATGTAATGGGGATCTACACAACCCTTGTCTTTCTGTGTAAGAGGTATCAGTAATGTCAGTGAATTGCTGAGGACCTGCCAACAATGTTAAAAAAGTAATCTTATTTATGCAGATATATTTTCTGTTTGTTTTGTGATATTAAAATAAGCAGAGCAGAAAATGATAGATGATTTTTGGTGGTTTTTTTTTTGTTTTTTTTTTTTTGTAACAGTCACTGTCCAGATAAGGTGAGGGCTAAGAGATTTCTCTTCTTCATACCACATAATATGCCATTTTCATTTTATGCTGCTTATAACCCTGAGTGTCACAGCTTTCTATTCTAGTCTGAATAGTCAATGAAACATTATGAGCCGATAAGAAAAGCTGGTCCCGTTCCTTGGCAACGGCTGTTGAGCAGAGCTGAGTGCTGTTGATTGAGGAGATTAGCTGCCAGAGATAAACCTCCTCTTTTTGCTGCCCTGCTGCTTATCTTTCCACCCATAACAAGTTGCACCAAATGTGACAGCAGTCAGTGGTTGAGGCAGAATATGAACTTTGTGACAAACGAATTTGTGCAAAAGACTTTGGGTGCTGGCATTAAGATCTTGAATTTATTAAAATTCGTGGGTTGTTTTCTGGACTGACGTTTCTTGACTAAGAGGTGAACGTTTTAATTTGAAAGGGTGATGCTCCAGATGTGAGAGAAATGGGATGTCCTGCTGATACATTGTTTATTCACAAACATGAAAAATAGTAGCAAATATTTTTAACAGTTGTCTGGCTCCTGTTCTGTGACATTGAAGAAATACACGAGATACATGTTAAAATTTCTGCAGCTACTAGGTATACAGAAGTTGAATTAAAAGAGAAAATTTGACTATTTTGGTTGATGCCTTTGAGAAAAAAATGCTATTTTAGATTAAACAAAAACATCTGGATGCATCTAAGTCTGTTTCTAGCTGTACATGGCTTGGAAATCCTTCCTGTTACTCTATATCCAAATTACACTTCATGACAGATGCATTTTATTGACTGGAAAATTAGAGCTGAAATATGGCTGGGGAAAGGAGCTCGTGACTTTTGCCTTCCTGAAGATTCACATTTCTGGGGTTATTTTCTCACGTTTTAAAAATGTTGGCTTATCCCTTTGCTTCCACTGGGGAGCGTGCAGTTCTGTTGGGGTTTTTGCCCGTGGGGAGGTGTTTGATCATGCCCACACCACCACCCTGCTGGCCAGAACTAGAGTGTGGGCTGGGCTGCACAACTAGGAATGGCAAAGCTCTAGCAAAACAGTGAAACTCTGAGGTGATGTGTTTAAGAACAGTGGAATCTGAGTGCAGAGGTCCAGGTGAAGAGTTATGCATCTAATAAGTGTCATTAGTTCAGCAGTGCTATTTAAATGGGTGTGGTTATAGTCAATAATGCAGCAGAAGCTTCAGAGTACGGGATCTGGGGTAGAGGTGTTGTCCTTCACTGAGGATTGCAAGCTTTGCTGTTAACTCTACCAAAACATACTAAAAAAATGATGGTTTCTGCTGGAAAAGCATTCCACTGGAGTGTAGGAAGAGGCAAAACCCAGATAGTATTTTCTGTGTGGTTTTCCAATTCCCATCAAGAACCTGGCACTTCATAAGCAATATCAGGGAGAGATTTAGAAAGATACAGTACGATGCTCATTAGTAAAATATTATTTCAGTGACTTATTATGCTGATCCTATAGTCCTGGCTTTCAAGTTTTGTTTTATTTTGAATCTTTGCGTGATTATTTCATCCTTTTGTAGCATGAATATTTTATTCAAAATGATTGTTATTTATTCTGTCTTCTTTTAAGAAGTTTATGTGCTGAGTAGGCAAATTCTGTATTTAACCACTCCTATTGCAGGAGAATCTGAGGGTGTGAGCAGCTTAAAATCCAGCCCCCAAACTCCAGTTAAAGAATGGCTTTAAATTGTATACAATATTCTAAAAAGCCCATTGCAACTTATAAGTAGGCACAAATGTTAAGTATTTTATGTTAGTTCTATGCATTCTGTGAGTAAAACAGGAAGCAATTTGGGGTTGCACATTTCATGTATTGAGAGGTCTCTGTACTCATTGCAATAGCAAAAAAAAAAAAAAGTCTTGCTTTTCAGATCCATTCTTATAATTTCTGATGTTACAAGTCTTAAAAGTTATTACAAAGTGCAACACACAAAACTGAGGAGAATAAATACACCTGAAACTGCTCCTAGTCCTATTCCCAATCTCTGTTCCTGTATCATTTCATCTCTCTGCAGCTTACTTAGAGAGACAAAAGATCATCAGCTATGCTGAAGGCTTCTGTGCTGGAAAAGTCATTTCACTGTAGAACTTTTTCCAGTCCATAAATAATCTCTTTTGTTTCTCTCGGTGCCCTTTCCAAAATTTATCATTCATATGGACAGACACCAGAACTCTGCATTCCCATTCTGACCTTCCTCATACTGAGTGATGTCATCTCCCTGTTCCACCTTATTCCTGCCATGTTCATATCCTCAGTCCCCAAACCTTTCAGTGCTTTTGCCCTTCCCTTATTGCCATTAGCAAGGCTGTAGGCAGTGCTCAGGGTGGGGGGAAAGCTGAGTTTGGACCTCTAGTTTGTTGGAGTAGGAAGAACTTTTCTGGATGCAGCTTCTAATAGGTGGTCCCATGTAAATATCATATTTAGCTATTTTAAAGCACAGTTTGCTGGAAAACGGGCAAATTTTTCATGCTCACCAGACTGTTCAGCAGAAACTGTTGGTACCTGATGTCAAAGTTTGAGGTGAGGTTTTGGGCTGTTCCAGTGTCTGTGTGTGAGTTGCCAGAGGCAGCTTCATGTGCTGTGGCTTCTTTAGGCATATTTTAGTCTTGAGCAAGGGGCAGAGATTTCTGAGACAGCTCCAAACAGTTTTGGTCAGGCTACTGGGTGCAGCATTCTGAAGTTATCCTAGTTTATAAGGATATGCCCTCCCCTCCTTGAAAGATTGCATTTAAATTTTCTGCTGATGTTTTCAGGTTCACATAATATAATTTTCCATAATTTCTTTAATACTTTGGAGCTAGGAAACAAGATGGAGATCTTTATTACTATAATTCCTTGCACGTCTGAAGTCAATTCCATTTAAGAATAAATTCAGTAACTCAGATTACAAAAGCAATAAATATTGTCCTGCAAAAATCTACAAAGCTTCAAGTTTGGAAAAAGACAGGAATAAACTCCAACTATTAGTGAATATGATTGCAGCTGGTGAATATGATTGGAGTGGTTATTAGTCATGTTTTCATAGGAACAGTCTCCTGCTAACCTCTAATAACTCTTAAAACACAACCTCTTGGCACTTAGACAACACAAGTTAAGACTTTCACTACTTCGTTTTTAATACAGAATGAAAATTAATGCAGAAATCCATTTTGCTGCACATGTTTCCTTGCAGTTATTTTTGCCTTGGGAATACAGATGCAAGAGCAGCTCCAGTCAGATCACACAGAGAAGACTTTGCCAGCACCAAAGTGGTTCTTGGCACCAACCAAAAATGTAATGGGGATCCTTGAAGTGACTGAAGTACATCTCAGTGATACTTGGAAAATTAGTGTACATAAATAAGCATTAGTATATTTGCATCTCATTGATGCCATCAATAAATTCTTAGTCTCTCCAGTAACCTCTGCTCATAAATACATATTGAGTAAAAAAAAAGAATTGTTCATGTTTCATCATTCCTTGTTGCTCTGGCTGGATTTTAAGCAGTGCTAGCAGTAGGAGCTCTATTACTCTTCCAGAAGGGAGTTGAACAGCTCCAGAACAGTTTCTCCCTGGTAGAAACTGGGTTGGATTCAGACTGTTCATTTTTGTCTTTTCATTCCATTTCTCCCAAGAATGTAATGAATAATCAGGTTGCCTAAACTTTTAGTCTTCTCCATAAAGAATCAGATAATTCAGTGCTTAAGGCTTTATGTGACTCCCTCCTTTCTTTTATTTTTCTCTGACCTTCTGAAGTTTATCCATATCTTTCTGGTAATGATGTGGTCAGAATTTGGTGCAGTATTCTGTCTTTCTTCCAGGAAAAAAATGGCATTTTCTAAGTGGGGAGTAGTGCCCAGCTCAGACATCTCAGTATTGAGACAGCAATGTATGGTGGAAACCTACAGGCTAATCTTGCAGTCCAGTGGCTAAATATGTTAGAGAGATAGCTTTATTGTAAGCCTACTAATGCTTGACTTATACTTGAATCTAAAGTATTTATCCTCTTGGAGAAGGATTTATATATTTAAATCTTTTCTCCCTTTTCTCTTTACTACCAGTATCAACAAAAAAGGGAGTTGCTGTTCACAGAATTTTGATTCCAAGCTCTGTTTTCTTAGAGACATCATAGCTAATATTGAATACGTAGCTTTGCATAGAAAAGCCCTCTCAGTGTATTACAATTAGAAGTTCTTGGGTTTTTTTCCTCAGAGTTTTTCTGGATTAGTCTCTGTGACAAGAGGCAGATGGTTTCTGTGGCTTACCAACTGTAGCAGTCATCTGGATGTGGAAGGTGTCCACATTCAGTCACTGTTTTCTCATCCTTTATTATCCTCATCATTGAGCTAAACCCACAGCTTTTGTGCCATGTGGTTACCCAGGCTGTGGAAAGTTCAGGTTTGGTTCCCTAAGAAGTGCCAAGTTATTGCAGCTTTGTTCCACTTGAACATCAGTTCTAGCAGCAAAATGTTAAGACTTGCTTTCTTTTCACCTCTACCTTTTCCTTTCCTAAAAGTCCCTCCTGCTCTTTCCTCCCAAGGCATGGCCATTACTTCAGTGGTTGCAGGGCCTAAATATGACCTGTTAAGGCTAAGCTTCATTTCTATGCTCTGAATCACAGAAAATAGGCATTGAAATGTGGACCTCTCATTCTCTTAGCTGAATAATTTAGGGGCTTTTTGGAATCAGGCAGCACTCCTTTTCATGGCAGGTTGGCTCTCCTCTAGCTTTGTTAAAGTGTAACTCACTTTTTCACATTCCTTTCCTTTCCTCCATTTGCTGTACTGAGGATTTTTTAGTTACTTTCTCTACAATTTCCATATTTCTGTTGTAACTCAAAAAATCTCTCAAGTGAAAGTGTGCATAATGCTTTGGGACCGTACAATCCACCACTTAAATTAGCAGGTTAGCACAGGAATAGTTCCTGGAATCATATTTCCCCTCTGTTAGAGGGCTTTTTTTTTTTTTTTTTTTGATGATGAAGGAATGACTGAGTCCTCCAGAACGTGCTTTCAGAATTATTCCTTGAGACAAGGGGACTGTAAAGCCCAGAGGAACTATCTGTGCTCAGATGTGCCTCAGGATGATTTTGAGCTTTGCAAATCCCAGCCCTATAACTGTTATTTGCACAATAGTTAAGCAATGCTGCTGTTAATGTTAACTTGTTATATGAGCACTTTCGTCATCACTAACATCCCATCCAATTCTTGCAATCAGCAGAAATATTCAGGGGGTTTATGTTGGGGATTATTTGAAAGTAGACCAGCTATCCATCTTTTCCCTTAAATATCTGTGTCCAGAGAAGTGAGAAAAGGCATTAAATCTTGTTAGACTTCTTTTATAGGACTGTTAGGTGATGTGACTTTCAGCAGAATTCCTTCCAGGCACTTTTCTTACTTGTCTTTACAATGCCTTACTTCTAGAAACAAATATTGTAGCCTTTTATTTTTAAATCATATTTCTTAATTTCAAATAACTGTTTTAAAAGCTTCTACATGCCTATGAGCTGTTCGGATAGGGAAGGGCAGGTTGGGCTGAGGGGACTGGAATTCTGTATTGCAGATGAAGTCAAATGGACAGGAGAGCAATAAATTCCGAAGGTGAGTAACGTGTGCTCCTGGACTGATCCCTGTCCACTAGATGCCACTATTACTGCTCCAAAAGGAAAATAACAGAGGACCACTGAGGAAAATAACCAAAGGCTCCAGAGATAAGCAAAATAAAATGCTACAAAGGCTTTCAAAATTGAGCAGGGCTGCAGTGTAGCTCCCCCTGACTGCAAACAGCAGCTTCTCTGCCCGACCACAGCAGGGACACTCAGGGGGGTTTGCTGTTTGGGAGCAAGGGAGTCACATCTGCAAAGGCTTGTGTGAGAAAGGATGCTGCAGAAGCCACTGTTGCTCTATCTATATCACCTCTACCTTACTTGTAAAGAGAATTTAAAAGTGGAGGTATAAATTATGAACAAATCTTTAATAAATGGAATATTAAAAATATTGTTCTTTGCTGAAGAGCTTACTAGGTAATGTTCATTGTGGATTTGTGGATGTACATCTTCTGAAATAAGACTCCTGGAAAATGACTTAATGTCTCTAAGGAACAACAATATTAAAGTTTTTATATTTTTACTAATTTTGGAAAAAGTATTTTGAAAACAAATGCCATACTATGAGAAATAGCAGGGAGAGTAAATATTCAGTCTCCTTCATACTTCCTAAAACATTTCATGTCTGTGACCTTGAAGTCCAGAATCATGAGACTTTTGAGATGCAAATATTCTCCTTCCCTTTGGAAAAGGATTTAATCTCTCCAGTAGGCAACTCAGGCTCTAACCGTGGGTTATAAGACATCAAGCACTGACCTTTTCATTACTCCTGGATGCCTTAAACGACTTGCTGGGGGAAGGAGTGTGAAGTGATGTCCATATTCAGTGAGAAGAAAGAATTCTTTTCTTACAGAAGGTTAAATAGCTGAAGAATAATGCTCATTGAAAACTGCAGAAACATGAGAGGAGGTTCTCTTGTTAACTCTAAGAGCACAAATGCTGCAGTCAGAAGTGGCAGAAGTTGATGTCTGACACACCACTGGGTGTGTGGACCTTCTGTTTCACATCAGGACTGAGGAGCAAAGCACAGTGGCTGCAGTGTAGGGCAAAACTTCAGCGTTATACGTAGCTCTACTTTATAATATTTTTACAATTGTCAGGCACTGAGGGCAAGGAGTCTGAAGTGTTGATCAGCCCATGTATGTGAGTACTGCCACTGAAGAGCTGCCTCCCTTCTGGTGCCCCACAAAGTTTGAAGAGCAGAGGAACCAGGTGCTTCAAAGCATCTGCTCGAAGGCACTTTGGAAAGGTCACTTGTCAGTGCCATGTGAAATTTCACTGCATGTAGATCTAAATAATTAATTACTACACAATACAATCTTTTAATTTATGTATATCAAGCTTTCAGCAACCTGCAGACAAACTCCAGGGTCCTTACCAGTCTGCATAACTTTGCTCAGTAGCAAAAGACGCTCGAAAAGATCTCATTTTTTTTGCTTGTATTATTCAAAACTGTGCCAAGTTTTGGATGCATCTTAGTTTCAGTCATCAGATTAGCCGTACTTAGTGGTTCCAGGATGGGATATATTTCTCTTGCCAAGGACAGCTTAGTATACAAAGATTTTTTTTTTTTTATTGAAACAGCTGCCCACAAATAATGTTGCCTTCAAGGTGAGGGTTGTCATGCAGTGCAAGCATCCAGAGATTTTTTAGTACCTGTTAAGCACATGGTATCTGTCTGCCTTACCAGGTGAAAATGCTGGCCCAATCAACTCTTCAAAACTGTTTCAAACTGTGGGTTTCTGTACTCTCCTTTGACATAGTTCAGTACCTACATGTGAGTCATGAATGTGATGTGGTACTTCCTCAGTAGGTAGTAGAGGTTATAAATACGCACTAATTCATGACAAATGGGCATTAATAATGAATAATGATGGGCATTTTCTGTTTTCTTCTAAACCTCTCTCAACACTCACACTTCCAAAACTTGTGTTTTGACTTGCTTATGGTTAATCTATCAGTTGTAATTTCTTCACTAGAATTTGATAAGTATTCAGTGTAAATACATATACTATGCTCCAGAGTGTTGTCTAATAAAAGGGGTTCATCTGCCAATCTTTCAGATCTTACTGGGCACCTCAGTTGAGTAAATGTATATCTCTTAATCTTACATATAACTTCATAACATAGAAACATTTTGCAAAATTCAATATTTTCAATAAAATCTTGTAAGAGTTTATACTTGCATTTCTTGTCAAATAGTAAACCTGTCAGCAAAATAGCCAAGTAGATAAAGAAGCATCTCACTGTCTCCTTGGGTATATTATTCTTCTGTTTCAGTAATTTCTTTGGAAACAAATGTAGAACCTGTCTAAAAGTCAGCATTAGCATCCTGTTAACACAGATGTTTCCAAGTCTGAGTATAACTTACAAGATATTATTATGGAAATTTCAGATCCTCCTTTTTGCTAACAGCAAATGATGGCACTTTAACAGCAACCATATGTGTATATTGAGGGGTTGCCTCAACCTTCCCTCATTCTGGGCCTGTGTAAAGAGCAGATGTCATTCCTCAGTACATTCCTTCCCAGAACACACCATTAATGAAGGTTCAGTATGAACACACTCTCACCAGCTGTAGGCAGGCAGAGTATGGCATTGCTGAAACATCATCCATGCTTTGAACTTCCTCTGTCTGTCACATTTACTGTCAAATCTGGGAGCTCTTCCATTTCCAACAGCCCCCCACACATCACTGTGTGCCCGAGGTGGGTGCGGCTGGTCCAGGAAGCTGCACCACAGACTGACTTGCTGTAATTGTCACAGTGCCCTGGGATGGGTCGTGGCAGACCAAGCTGGGCAGTTTTTAAACTTCCGCTGTACTTGAACTAAAAATGGGGTTTGCGCTGGACCAAAGCTATTCCTGAGTTTGGGCCGTGTCTGCCAGAGATTTCTTGAAAGAAAGAGAGAGGCACCTATTATGAATTTTTCATGGTAAAATGGATCTCCTTCCCCCACCCCCTCCAGTGCAATCTTTGCAATTTCAAAAAAGTGTATTTAACAGGTAATCTGAAAATGGAATGCTCAACCTCAGTTTAATTCTTTTGGTCTTAAGTCTTGCCACAGAAACCTTATTAATAAATAATTAAGAAACCTGAAATAAATCCAGAGAACTAACCAAAACCAACCAAACCGCCCCCAACTGGAAAACCACCCCAAACAAATAGAAGAACCTGGGAAAATTCCTGCTTTTTTAGAAAAAGTAGCTGGACTATGCAATGTACTATTTGCACTACTGCAGTCCCAGTGTAATCCTCAGTATAAAGATGCTCTGTGTTTCAGAGCTGGCATTTGCCAGGCTCTCCCTGGGGCTGTGCTCCCTCTCTGCTCTCCCCAGGCTGCACCGAGCAGAGGCCAGTACTATTTGTGGCTGCAGCCTCTCCAGAGCTTATTGTGCCCATGGTTCAAGTACAAAAGCCAAAGTAAGTTGCAGTTTCTCCCCAAGCACTCCCAGTGGTTTTTGGTAGATGGTGTAATGCAGCTCAGACTCATGTGCTAATTGTTAATTTTAGAATTTAAATAGGTTTTGTTCTATTCAGAAGAAGTAGGCTAAAGGTTTCTGAAAACTCAGACTTTAGGAGAAAGGGTCTGGTCTCATTTAGAGTTTGGGAGGGAATTAGCTTTTGCATCCATGGAGATACCCTTAAATGATACTTCATACAAAAACCTTTCATTTGTACTTGATGTGTATGCTTTTTCTGGACTCTAAAAAAAGATTATAAATATTTTTAAGATATATTATCTAAAATAAATATGGAATATTAGTTGTTTGTATAAACATAGATTTTTGTCCTAAGCCAGTACTGGTGGTATTCCAAACCTGGTATTCTAAACACTGGTGGTATTCTAAACACTGAAATGTTCTTCTATTCCTTTCTGAATCAGAACCTTATTTATTCCTGTTCCCCATCCATTTACAAGTGACTGATATTTATATACTTTGCTTATTTTCAACTGAAACAGGTTTTCAAAAAGAAATTAATATTTTAATCTGATGTTATGCTGCTTTTTACATTACATGGCAGAAACCCATCCATATCTGCCTATGTGGTTTCCAAATTATGCCCAGTTTCCAAAAACAAAATTAGACTCAGATGTAGGTTTTTAATTTGGATTAACTTAATTTGACAGTTGTAAGTGACAGGAGGAATGGAAGGGCAAAGAAAGAAGAAGTTGGCTAATTTCAATGAGGTATTTGTGTTTAACAGTGAGGGCTAATAATGCTCTTTCTCTGCATCCTGGTTTAGTTTATTTTCTTTTATGCCATTATTTGTGTTTAGTGAACAGCTGGGCCAGTAGTTCCCATTTGTAGTCCTTTAGCTCTGTGAAGTAGCACAGAAAGGAATGGACGCTTGCAAATTAATGCTTACCCTTATTTTCTGCTAATCTGATGTAGCTCTCCTTTTGGAGCAGAGATGTAATATCAGAGCAGAAATAATTACTGTGTTAAAACTGGGATTGCAGTAGAATATTTTGCTAATTAAACTTGTTGCATTTAAATTGCTTCCTTTGGATCACTATATAGAAGAGAACTATTTTGAACAATAAATGAAACCCCTTTCTTTCTTGGAGACCCAGAATTGCAGATGGTCAGATTGTGTGTGAAGCACCTAGGCTCTGAATTAGGCTTTTGTATGAAAGAGAGAAAGGTAATTTGAATGTTTGAACTCCCTGTTCCTCCCACACATACACAGGAAGCTTGCCTCAAAATGAACAATTCTCTAAATAAAGACTAATAAGAAGCTAAATTAATTAGAAGGTGTGATTTGAAAAGACATTGATGAGAAGAGTCTGTCATTTCAGACAAATGGAATGGAGCTAAATAAATTAGGCCACATTAATATCTCATTGTTCTGTGAGCAGCTTTCTTTTATTGCATTCATTAGAGGGTACTTCTTGAAATGAGCCTTTACTAGCCATTATGGATTCAGTTCTCATTTACCAATGCCTAACACACAGCTCCTGCATGAAAAATGTTTCAGCAAATCCTCATAGTTTCTGCAAATTAATATTTATATTTCTGGATGCTGCACTTTTCATCTGCAACATAGTAGGCTCTGAACATTAAGGTTTTTTTCCCACTGAATTGTCAGTAAAGAAATCTTACATCTAAAGAGTTGGGAAGCAGAAGTCTGAAAATACTTTATAAAATAAACTGTATGCGTAACTTGTACAATAGAATATTCCTCCAACTAATAGCCTTTCCAGTATATATTTATTTTGATAGAAAATATCCTATCTCATGACTTCAGTAGTCCTTTGATAGGTTTTTAAAGTGCCTTTTAAGGGGTTCCTTAGGTATATAATTAGGATGCATTGGAAATGCGCATCTCATCACTTCGTTCTCCCTCTCAGAAAACAAAATGTGTATTTTTCCTTTTCTTTTTCTCTCTCCTGCAGATGGAATATTTGGGAGGTGTCAGCGGGTGCCAGCAGTAGACATCTATCAGTATGACATTTCCCCCCCTGTTCTGCAGCACCTGAGGATCCTCCTGGAGAAGCTCTCACACAGAGGTACAGTGAAAGCTCTGGAGGGGGTTAAATGCACTGGGGGTTACAATTGTTTGTGCTCCCTATGAGGTGATGTCTCCAGAGGGTTTTGAGCACAGTGTATTTCAGGCCTGGTACTGCAGATTCCATAAAGTAAAAAGCCTTTGGACTCACTGAATCTGCCACAAGGACCTGGAGAAGCGATTCCTGGAGAGCTGCTTCCTCATGCCTGTGACTGACACTAGGCTAGAAAATTTTAGCATCTATGAATGCTGGTGTCTTATAAGTAAATCAGGGTGGAAAAAGAAAATTTACCATGTATAGTTCTACACCATGCCCTGTTTCAGAGTGCACGGGCACAAAACACACAGTTCTTAATGATAAGTAGAACTGCTCTGTTTCCACTAAGAGCTGCATCTAGTCTGTTCCTTTTAATTATTGCCCAGCTTTCCAAAGGTAATCTCTGTGCTCTTTCCAAAGCCAGAAAGGATGTTCTAGCTTCTGAATGGCACAACTTGAACTAACAAATCAAAACTTGGATAAAGTGAAAACCAATAAGGTGAACAAACCTTTTAGATATTAATACATGAGATAAACCTCTTGTAGACAGCCACAGAACAGAGAATTTTTTTTAATATAAATTTTCCCAAGAATACTGTTGGAATGGTTAATTTTGCACTTGCATCATCTGTGTGGATGTTTGTTCCTAAGTATTTACCAGTTACACTCGGTTGCAAACTAATTATAGTGCGTTAGCATAATGCTAGTTCTGTGGTGAGATAAAATTTATTTCTCAGAAGTTGGGACTATGCTGAGTGACTGGACTTCTAGTTTGGCAACCACTGATTTAGAGGATTTAAACATTTTACAGGAATTTATTTCCTGTGCAGCAGCCCATGCAAATGAGACAAACTCAGCAAAATTTGATTAGAGTAACTCCTGGGTGATTAACAGTTACATGTGAATAGTACTTGTGGCTCTTTCACTTGTCATTTTCTAAAGGCTAAGCAATGCAAGCAAATTTATGAAAATAGTCTTTTATCAGGGCAACATTGCCTGAGTGGCAAAACTGGTATCTGGTCTCTGAATGTAGTGAGGAAGTTGCGGGGGGGAGCACATTCATCACACTGAGACACCTAAATTGGTATCTAAAGTGGTCCTGCATGCATGGACAGGCAGCAGGCATTTACATCACCTGCCTGTCGGTCATGTGTCCCTTGCAGAGCTTCCTCCATGAGGAGGTCAGAGGTAGGAGACCTGCAGAAGGCTGATATTCTTCTGAAAGGACACATATAAGGATTATAGGATACCCCAGACCCTCTCAAAGGATGCTTTTACCTGTCTCCATCTCCCTGCTTACCATTAGATTTTGGTTAGTTCAATGGGATTGATGTGACCTCCCCATACTAAGTGCTTCTCTGATCCATAAACCAACCCTTTCTAGGACTTTTTTTATCCTCAACCCACCTCCCTGGATGTAAGAGTTGCAGGAAACTGTGCTATGCTTCTTTTAAAGAAACCTGGATATTGAAATTTGGTCTTGTCTCATAATTTTTCATAGCAAGAGAATGGTATAGAACACACAGATTGAATCCATGCTGGAGAATAAAGGACTTTTGCTTTTATCTTTTCTTACTTGTGACATTTAGAGGTGCATTCACAAATGTGTATATGCTTTGAAATGATACAAAACTCTTGCAAGCAGTTTTTGTGGCCTGTGGGTATCCCAGTGAAGTGAATCTTAAATATATCTGTGAAAGATAACAATACTGGAATGCTCTTGCTCAAATGATTGATTGAATAAAATCACTTTTTTTTTTTTTTAACTCTCAGTATCTTGACAAATTTTTTTTAGTGTGGACAGAAATATGGAAGGAGTAGAATCAATGTGGGCTATCAGATTAATGGATCAGTGACATCAGGTTGCTCTGACAAGGCTCTGCTCTATGCTGGTGCTGTCAGATGTAACACCTGCAGCCCTCAGGTCACGTTTGCTGGCTGTGATGGTCACTCGCACAGTTAATGCTGTTCTCCTGCACACTGTGTGCAAAATGGGATGTTCATTTCTGCTGTGTAGATAAGCACCACACTGCCAAGACCACACAAATATTGCAGGTGACCATCAGAAAGGACTTCTTTTTTCAGAGGTCTTATTTCCTGTATGTATTTAATACCCCATTCTGTCATCTCCAAAAGACTTAGTGATGCCCACCCTCCCTGGAATGGAAAGGACAGGGAAAAGCAGCTGTTCTCTCTATTTTGTAAACAGCAGGATAATTTTCTCTTGGAAGACTATGTAGTAGGTCTCATATTAGAACAAAATGTAGTTATGCCTATATGGAGCTCTTTCTGTTTATATATCGAGTTGAGGATTATTAACTTGAGTGATCTTCTCGGTTCCTATTTATTTGTTTTTCTAATGTGACTTGGTTTTCAGTTTTGTTTCTTTCCTGATGTCTTCCTGCAGAATTGCTAAGATCATCCTTCCCCCTCCAGCAATAGTCTATTTACACCTCTTTCCATAGAATTTAAAACCAACATCAGTAGAAAACCTTGTAAAATGTACCTTCTTTTTCTTCCCTCTTTGCCAATCACCTGTAAGTGATGCCTATATCTGAATCACGGTCCAAATGAAAGATGGCTGGTGAGATGCTGTAAAACAAAGGACAATGTGATGGCAATAGCAAAGAGAATTTGTGACTCTGCCAACTCAAAGTGTTTACTACAGTAGGGAACCACAGGACAGAGGCTTAGATGAGTGACACACCTGATCATAATCTGTTTAATAAAGGACTTTGACTAAAATTGAATTCAGGTTCCATAATGAAATTGTTTTTATGTCTTCTTTACACATTGAGTCTATCTTTGTCTACATTATCTACTAGTAGATTGATGCTAGAAATGAATGCCTTGGAATATTAGATAGTTCCCTACAAAGAAATGTTCTATTAGCATTCAAATACCCTTGCTGGTGGCATTTTCACTAACATAGTCCTTGAGTCAGTCATACCTCCATGAAGATTTCCTGAAGGTTCCATTTTTATAAATATGACTGTCTTTATGCGAAAAAAAACCCTTCTCACAGTTGCTGAAACATGATGAATCACTTTCTGAAGCTGATGGTGCTATGATTTATAATAATTTATGAGGAATTGAAACTTGTCTCATTGTCCGATAATCAGGACAGTCAAGAGGATGCTGTTTAGATGGGACTAAATAATTTGAAAAGGGAAATGAAGGAAGTGTCAGCATAGAGGAGTGAATGAGTAGTGCCTGAAAGAAAATACTTATCCCTGTGGTTGGTCTTCTGCCTCTTCTTGTCCAACTTGGAAGAAACTTCTTGGAATATACCAAGTATAATAAATCATCTATGTATTTCCTTGTTTGAGCTAAAATACAGAAAATACTTTTTTCTTCTCTCTCTCTTTCTCTCTCTCTCTTTTTTTTTTACTTAAATGCATTAAATAAATTACACTTTTTTTTTGTTTCTTCTGCTCATGACAATATTATTGTAAAGGCAAAATGATCACAACACTGAGATTCTTAGCATGATTGTACAAATGGTTTGATTATTGACCTATAAACTAGAACCACAAAAAATGAGATATGAGGGCTAAGCATGGGACATTATAACTCAAGCATGAAGTATAAATAGGACTTAAATATCGCCATAAGCAATAATAAAGGAGAACTGTAGTATTTCTCAGCTTGCCTACTCCAAGAGGCATTTCCATTTGTTCCACAGAATGATTTCTAACCAGTGGTTAGTAGTAGCACTGTGCTAACACGGTGCTAAGGCTGTGACTGTGCGGTGGCCACAGTTCTGAGCACGGCTGGACAGCAGAGCTCAGGGATGGGAGCTGGACACACCTCCTTAGAGACCCCAGAACAAGGGATTTGCACAGGGTCACAAAAAATGCCCATCTGACCCAGGATCCTTCCTCTGGGAGTGGCATGGCATGGTCAGAGAGGAAATGGGATGCAAGTCCAAGCACACAGAAGTGTTTGCAGTGTTTGTACCTTCTCAGTGTTGTGTGCTTGGTGTCAAATGGCTCTCCAGAGCCAGATATCAGAGCTTTGTGTTTTCTGTGGGCTCTGTGGCCACTGTTTCCAGCACAGTTTGACAGAAACTGTGTATTAGAAACAAGCCATGTTAGACTAATCATCAGTAGTTCGGCTTCTGTCTTCTGCTTTAGTTACAACGTAACCACACTGCAGCCATTGTCACTTTGCTGCAGGAACTGTGCAGTGTGACTGAAAAACAAATCACTGGAATGCTTTTTTTTGTTTGTTTTTGTGAGTTGGAGTAATTCCTAAATAATTCCTCGGTATGCTTACTGCTACTTAATTTACTTAATATTCCAAACATTGCTTTCAAAGAAAACTTTATTTCACTCTATTAAGAAAGTCCTGCATAAGGTATACAGATATCAACAGTGTTATTAAAGAACCAAAAATACTAAGATATGCTTTTAAATTCACGTAGCTCCAGTCAGCAAGAAATTCTGAAGAAGTTCATGAGCTGTGGAAATAGGCAACAGATTTACAGACAATCTGTAAAAAATTGCACTTTTTTCATCTTTATTTGCTTTCTTTGCAACACAAGAAGCTCTTGACAGGAAGAAAAAACTATTTGTCCAAAATTAATTTTAAGCAGTTAAGTGTAAGTTGATTAATATAACTTTGCTAAAAATAATTTTATATTCTTACAGCAAATTTGTTTAAAAAACTGAAATGATTTACAACCAGTTAACTTGAAAATTGAAATGAATGTGACTTGTCACATACAGCTTGTAAATTACAAAGGGTTGCTAAATATTTCTTTGGCAGGACTATTTTTCAAGGAAAAGTATAATTTGTTACTTCAGCAAAGGTAAGACTTGAAAGCAAACCTTTATCAGCTCAGTTTTGAAATAAACTTAAAAGGAATAATGCAATTCTTGCACACATTTTTGTGGTCATTATGGCATCATTATGGAGCAATATGGAAAACTGTAACCCGGAGAGAGAGAAGAAAGCAGGTTTTTCTTTAAATTCAAATATTGGTATAAATGAAGGCAGGTTCTGCTTTGGCAGAGAGCAGTGTGTTTACATCTAATTTCCTGGGCATCAGCTTGCTCAGACATCTGTCTGAGGAGCAAATTCTGCTCCTGGGTGGCTGCTGAAGCCAGGAATGAAGCACAAGCCCCATGATGAGCTCCAGTGGAGGAATTTAGCCGGGACTGACATATTTACCTTCCCCTGGTGTCACTGTCACACCGCCTTAACTTTTTGGCTCAGTGGACAAAAACCTGCTGAAAAGGTTGCAAAAAATTCCTGCCTTTGTTAAGTGCTAAAGCACTGCTGACATTTTTGGTCTTCAAAGACCTAAATAGAACTTCAGTAAACTAAGAATGGGTTTCAGAAAAAGCAAAAAGATTTATTTATAAAGCAGCAGAAGAAATACACTTTGAAATCCTGTTTTGAACACCTGTGTGTTGCACAGCACAGAAGTAAAAATACAGATTTTTTTTTTTTTTAATTTTTTCTCTTCTATTTGGTTCCTTGTATGGCTGCTCTGCTTACCAGGCATAATCTGACATGGCATTGATTGTTCTTTGGCATATAATGTATTTGTGAGCAATGTTCTTTTCAGGAAATTGGTATTTATCAAGAATGCATTGCAATTATAAAAAATTATTATAGGAGTGATTGTTTGTATCATGGCAAAGACATGAGAAAGTGCAGAGGAAATCTTTTTCAGTGTTTATATTTAGTTTTATCTGCATCCATAACACCATTGTGTAAAGTCTTTTTATTATGTATCCTTTGGATATTGTGGGGTTTTTGAAGACATGCATGTCATCTCAAGAACATCACATTCTTTTTGTTTAAAAACAATGATCAGTCAGAGCTTTTACTCGTGTTTTTGATAAAATAACACATTACTCAATATGTTTGATAGAAAGGAGAAAAGGTCTGCATGTCTCCTTTGTGTCATATTTCTGTCAACTAGCAGTGACAATTACCAGCTGGGATCAGGATAAATTCTTTGTGGCCCAGAGAGCTTTACAGCTCTTCTTCCAAAGGAAACATAGAAATTAGTGATAATATAATGCAAATATCAAGATTTGCCGATCAATTCCTACCTTGCTTCCTTTGTTTTGAAGATCTCTGTGGCACTTCAAGGATTTCAAGCTCTGCATTAATGTTTTGTCTTTCCCATGAAGCTCTCTGCTCTCTGTTTTACTGTTTGTTCTCTTTCTGGTCCCTGAAATTTGAGGTCCGTCTCTGTTCCTTCCTTGTGTGAAAGAAGCTACAGATGCCTCTTGTTTCCGCTGGTCTTCACTGAGCAATCTCAATCTTCTGGGTGCCTTCTTCCAGCATTAGATTGAGCAGATTAGATTGTTTAACAGGTACTCTGAAAACTGAATACTCAACCTCAAGTTAAATTTTTTGGTGTTAAGTCTTGCCACAGAAACCTTATTTATTAAATAATTTAGATAATTAATTAAATGATTTGTATTTGGGATTTTCATGAACATGCTCCCCGTTAATGATGTCACAAGCTGCTCTGAACTTCATTCTTACTCTCTTAAGTAATTCAAACAGAATTAGCGTCTTCCACAGGACCATTGTGCCAGGCAAACACTGGGCTTGAAGTGATGTAGGGGCATAGTATGTTTTTAAAATACACTTGAAACTGCAGCACTCAGATTGCAGTTCGTTATCAGTTCCCACACTTGGAATGTCAGCAGCATCAATTCAAGCATGAGATTACTCCTTTAGCTCCTATATTCTCTAATAACACTACTTTTGGAACCTGGGAGTAACAATATAGCATATCCAAGCTAATTATGCCATTTTGTACCGTTAATCTATAATTATAGCCCATTTACATATTCAGCATAAGGCAGGTTTTTATCATTGCACTACCAGTGCTTTCTTTCTGATTTGTTTATTACTGGGGAATTAGTTTTCCTTTTCTATTCCTATATTCATTGCATTTCCTCATCTACAGCTTTTATCTTGATGTATGTAGCCTCATGTTCTTTTAAGGTATCAACTCATGATGTCACCCAGTGTTTGATATATTTTTTTAGTTTTTTAATAAGTACTCCAAATTCTGAAAGATTTAGGGTTTTTCAAAATCATGACTTTAATCTTATTCATACAAAACCTCAACAGGTAGGTAGACTGTGGTCCTCACACAATCATGGTATGATTGAAGCTTTACTTTGTTTTAGTGACAAGTGTGAATTCTCACAAAAGTTCTTTTTTTTCCCCTTTGCTATACAGAGAAAAAAAATATGTATCTATATGTTGGTGTGTTTTTATGTTCAGCTTAAGGTGTTTTCATTCTTTTCCTCATGGCTGTGGTAGGATTCTTCTCTCAATCGTAGCAATTCCCTGAAAAGGCTGAGTGATGTTAAATATCTATTTTAATTCTACTTGTGCTTTCTTTCATGATGATTTTTAGCATATACTCACTGTATTTCACAGGCTTCTCCTTCTGTTTTGTTCTGTCTGTATATATGTGTATGGCCATGGACAGACAGTGCAGTTCATGATGATGAAATCATACTATCCCTTTAATAATTTCCATTGTTCAATTGTTCTTTTGCCATTTCTCCCAATCTTAAAATTACAAAAAATGACTTTCTCCCCATGTTTAGTCTTTATTCCCATTGCTGCCTGGTTTCTAATTAAGCATTGCACAGACCTGCACTGCATTTATAGCTAAAGTATCTCCAATATTTTAGGAAGCCTTTAAAAATTCTTCCTGTTTGACTTGGTGTATGTCACAGATACAGCTATTAAACTAACTCTTTTCTTTATCCCCATTTGAGGTTTGTGTTTGGGTTTTTTGAATGCTGTACTCTCACATTTCTTTAGCATGGTCAGATAATTGATTTTCTTTTCCTTATTTTGTCTGTGAGTTGCCCAACAACACAAAACCTCTGACTCAGAGAGAAAGTGTAAGGCTCATGAATCTGCAATACTTTAGAAACTTACCTTTTTTGTTCCTTTTATTTTTCGTGTCTTTTGTGAAGATCCAAAATTCCTGCTTGAGCATCCTTTAGTTGTTTGATACATTCCTAGAAGACTGTGTTGAGTTTTCAGATGTTCCTTTATCCCTTCCTTAGTAGAGAGAGTAAGAAAATGGAAAGACTTCAGCACTCCAGCTCAGCTTTTTCTAAGAGTTTGATGAGTTTCAGGTCTTTCCAGTTACATTAAAGTTATATTAATCAACTCTCCAGGTAAACTCTATGTTCATTTCTGATAATGTTATAGTTAGTGGTATTCAGTATAGGTGTTAAACATTGAGCTTTTTTTATAGCTATTAGGTTTTAAGCAAGGCACCCAGTTCATAGTCACATTCAGGACGCTGGAAAGATTTAATGCCAGCCAGTAATGGAAAACAATGTAAACCCCTCTCCTAATTTAAAACTCTACATGGTCAGAAGGTCAGTTTTGTTCCCTCACCCCCCTTTTCCCTTTGAAACTCTCCAGGAGATAGGTCTGTTCTCTGTAAAATTCCAGGCTTCCCATTTGATCAGCAGTGTAAATATATAAACAGAATCACAGACTATTCTGAGTTGGAAGGGACCCACAAGGATCATCAAGTCCAACTCTTAAGTCAATGGTGCACATAGGAGATTGAACCCATGACCTTGGCATCATTACAGCCAAGTTTTAACCAACTGACCTAATCTCAGGGTCAAAATATACTTCCAACACAGAGAGACACCTTCTTTCACCTCCTGCATTTTCTCACCCCTGAACGTATCTCTGGAGCCACAGCCCCTCCTTGCCTTTGGGGGCTCCCTGCTGTTTCCAGCTGCCCCATCTCTGCCTGGCAGAGCACACTCCAGTCTGTTCCTGTGCAGAGCCCTCCCCTGCTCAGCCTCCACACAGAGCCCTCCTGAGTCTGCTTTCCTCTGGGGAAATGCCTGACAGTATTCCCACTGGCACACTCCCAACCCCTCCATCTCCTCCATGTGTCTTGCTGCTTTGTTTTTCATACAGCACATTCATGGCGTGCCAGTAACTTCTCATCTAGGACAAGGGCTTGTACTAAGTCACCTCTTGGGCCTCTTCCCCTCAGTCTTCTACTGTTATCTATTGTAATTTTTCTTCTTCTAAAAAAAGCTTTGGGCATTCTCTCTTTAAATAATAATACTTAAGAGTCTTCAAATCACATTTGATGCTCATCATCCATAAAATT
>JAWWLZ010000082.1:8570274-8589374 GCA_035041345.1 Poliocrania exsul | reverse complement strand
TGACTTGCATATAAACAAGTTGTTAACTCGTCCAAGGGTGCATGTTTTTGGAGGAGCCATCCCTCATGCACCTGGGCCTTGAATAAACGTACCTCTCTGTAGCCTTATCAGATATAGAGTCTTTTCTCTGCAAATCAAAACCACTTGTAACACATAGAAGCAACTAAAAACTGGTGTTAAAGAAAAGAAGACATGATGTGATGAAATAGGAGGAAAGCTGAACAATAATTTCATCTTGTCCACACAGCGTTTCCCTTAAAAGTCCTTTCTAGAGCAGAGATAGTCAACCTCTGAAATTCAATCTCTGAATATTAGAAAAAATTTTTGGAATATTGTCTTTCCTCAAGGAAAAAATCCTTTATCATTCATAGTGATTCTTAAGTTCTCTCAAGAAAATGACACAGCACATTTCTGAGATGGTTGTCCTGTTTTTCATTAAAATAACTTCTACAACAGTTAATAGTTTTTTCTTTTGGCCAGGGCTCCAGAACTTGTTGTGAACACCCCTCAAAGGAGCCTGAAATTTTCTGAAGGAAAGTCACAGCTAGAAAAAGTTCTGCATTTCCAAGGACAAATATTACACTGGTGCCAGAGCCCAGGGAGAGCACATTCTTCCTCCATCCACTGCACCAGAGGAAACTTTCTCCTTAATTGTTGTTACTGCAGTATGAAGTAAATGAAACCTGAACCTAGTACTTTTATCCCAATGGGGGTTTTTAGCATCTCAGGAGTAAAGTTTGGTTTTCTTCATAATGAATTTAACTGGTTTCTTGAAGTCAGGTTTGTGAGTGATGATATGCACAGCAGGGATGTGTTTCATAGGAGACTTGCTTTAGGTTTTCACAATACCAGGCCATCAGGCCACTGCCCCATCATCACTTTCTGGGATACCACATGGATTTTTCCACAGTATCTTCTGTAATCTCAGTTTGGCTGTATCACCACTGATCCTCATTATGAATTTTTCATACATCATATGTTTGTGCTTTTAATGGAAATGGAAAACACCAGCACCTTCTGGATTGGGTAGGGAAACAGATGAACTAATTTCACTGAAATGATGACGATGTGGAAAAGTACAGGGAAGTTTAAGAGCAAAAATGAATCTGCCATGGATCCATTCCAAATCCTGTTTTGGCAGCCCAAGATTAACTGTGATCCAGCTGTGGAAAGGACCCAATTATTTGCCCCTTAATCTTTTGCAAACTGAGTTCCTGGAAGCTGCATTCCATCTGCCTTGAAATCTGTGTCTTGGCTTATTTTTCACAAGGAAACGCTACAGCCTCTAAAGATGGACAGCTTTGGGATTCAGAGTGGCTGAGCCATATGATGCATCATTTGACTGTTAGAAAAGCTGTTTCTTTATGGACAGTATTCTTAGTAGATAATCTAATAGGTCCATTTACCCTTTAATTTCTTACATTGCTGTTAATTAGCATCAAATTCTGGCTGCATTGAAATGCTACTGTTGGCCCCATTTCCTATGCTAACTCTGGGATGGAGCTTCAATTATTTAATGTTCTATAGTGAATTTTCATTACTTTAGGAAAAAGTATTTTTAAAAACTACACAAAATTTGATTGTTTTTCTTTCTCTATATTTTCTCTTCTTTCTTTAAGGAAGCAGTGTCAAGGCTGATGTTTAGGGAGAGTTTTTTGGAAGCCTACTAGTAGCAGAAAAGCAATGTTGTGATCCTGCCAGAAAAAGTGCTGGTGTATTCTAGATGCTTCCTCAGATCCTTTAGCAGGATCTGGGCTGTCTTCCTTATCTGTATTTTCTTTGTGATCATTTCTAAGGGGTGCTAGTTTGGACAAGATACCTCTTTAAGACGCTTTTGGGTAATCCCCTGACTCTCTAGAAAGCCAGTTACCTGTAGTAAGCACAAATTGTTAACAGGTGCTCTGCTGGAAGTATTTTAACCAGATTTTTGCCCTATGAAGCTGACCCCACTGGTGAGCAGGACTTGCTCCTGGCATGGTCTGTCACCTCTGCTAAGAGAAATGATGGAGGAGGAGGCATCAATTCACTTGATGCTGTCCCCAGCAGAGCATGCACACCTGGGTGGAGGATGCTTTGTGCTCAAAAGGAATGTGAAGAGTCTTTCTGCTTTATCTCAGAGTTGTCAGAAATGTTCCAGGATCTCCTAAAAACATGTTGCCAGGCAAATAATGCAGGACTGAATTAGCCTGACTATTTTTCTTCTGTGTTCCTGTTGGAGAAGCAGGTTCATCTAAATGAGGCAGCACAAACACGAAACAGAGTGTTTGGGCTTAATGTTACAATTTATGAAAAAAATGTTAACTGTCAAAGACTTAAAAGGTTCAGCATCTGCTGTAGCACACACTGCCAGGCTCTGCAGGGGAATCAGGGCAGCACATACCAGAAAGCAGCAAGAAGATAAAGGCACCACTGAAGTTAGAATCCTTCCTTTGCATCTGAGCAAGTTTGCACTTAAGGCTAACAAATCACTGAGCACAGCTATTCCCATCCTCCTCCAATTTTAAGGCTTTTTCCCACTTAAAAGTTGTTTTGTTTTGTTGGGGTTTTTTCCCCCTTGTTTTTATATTACAGTCAAATCTGAACACCTTTTAATTTTTCAGTATTTGTGTTCTCTATCTCTGGTAGATAAAGAATTAATGTTATCCTCATTTCACAGATGGGCCACAAAGGACTAAAGGGTCAGGTTCACAGAGATATGTAAATATTTATATTTCCATTTATTTCAGTAGCAAGTCTCCTGCCTACATAAGATGCTTAAATATGTTTTTGGTCATGGACCTTAGTGATTAGCTGAGATTTTTACAGGAAATCAGTAGTGACAGAGAGATCTGAACCCTTTAGTGTTCTTTGAGTTCATCTCTTTTTGCTGTGTGCTTGCTGGGATTATGAGAAGTCTAAGCCTCCCTTCTCACCAAGCTGGTTTTAGCATAATGGGACAGAGGTAGAGAAAGCTGCTTTGATAGCTGTTTGCCTTGGGCATTATGAAACAGAATTGACTTTAAAAAGGCATTTACAAGTGACCTAGTGCTTGCTGGGAGATGGCCACTGCTGTTGGATCAAAAGGTAGAGGAGATACAGCTTCGGGACAGAAGTAAAATCTCTCTGTACTGCTAAAAGAATCAGCATCAGAAGAATGGGAGAGGGAGTGGGAGAGGGGAAAGCACAGAGCAGGTAAAAGTGATAATTTCTGAATATTTATAACTTCTTTTGTGCTGTAGCACAATTGAAAACAAAGGAGGTGGAGCCTGTGTTCATAAATGAACTGGAACCCTCCAGGTCAGAGGGGAGGGTGACCTGTGTGCACTCTCTGCTTTCCAGGACAGCAGATGGTGTGATTGATCCTGGCTCTGGAGAGGGGTCTTCCTGCAGCTGTAATGATGGGCATGTGGATGTGATACCACTTCTCTGGGGAGAGCTATAAATGTAACATTGGAGGATAAAGCAAATACAGTATCAATAAAAAGATATTGCTGCTATTTTTGTCACTTGTGCACTGACACTCTCAGTGTTGGCAATAACAGGCAGGTCAAAACACCTTCTAAAATGTGATGAAGAACTTACTCTGTTCTTTAGTTTCCCCACCTGGGAACACAGATCAGATTTAAAAATAAATAAATAAGGTCTCTTGCTTCCACTTTGATGTAAGAGCTGTTGGTACGGTAACAAAGGTTATTTGAATTAATTCTGGAAGGGAATGTAAATAGCAAAGTGTAGGATAATGGGATAATTATATTGTTTGTTACAGTAAGGGTATTTTCTTCTCCTGAATGAAGAAACAACAGTCTTTTCTGGGTTTAATATAAAAAGGAAAGACTATTTACGAAACAATATAGAAAAAACAGTGGGAAAAATAATATTAAAAGCTGCCTGCCATCAAATATAAGATCTCTGAGTTCAACAGGGTGATACATGATGCAGGCCTTCTGATTTAAATTGAGGTTGGATTGTTCCTAAGAAGAGCATATTTTTTTAGTCCTTTTCATCATGAAGGACAAAGCTATAATTACTTATTTGGTATCTCTGTCTTTAGAGCACTTCAATCTGGTGAACACAACTGTGAAATTGAAGCAGAGTTTTTTCATTTAGATTAGGTAGATTTTTTTTTTTTAAATCAAAAACAAGGAGTGAAAAATTAAGCTAATACATTCCAAATAATAGAATTTTAATTTTTTAACCAAACTCTGCAGTGTTATTATAGTGTTAGAAGATTTGCTTACAGACTTTTTGATTACTTCAGCATAGACTCAGTACACAGTACACAAAGATTCTGGAGAACCTGCAAGTTAAGGGACCTTAACTTGCATGGATCCTGAAAGATGGATCCTTAAAGAGTACACAGGAATTATGGAACTGTATGGGTCGGTATAGAGACAGTAGTTTTGCTATGGCAGGAGCCCTACAGAGATGAGCAAAGGGTGATACATCTTTGCCTGAAAAATTCACTCTGTCAAGACCTGAACATACAGCTTTAGGGAGTAATATTAGATACCTCAAGTCTGTTACATGCAAAGGCATTTTCCCCTGTTCAATCACTTCTGTCCTTTCCTAGTGATTTGTGAAAGGAAATCAGTAGGTTATACCTGCGGTTTCTGGCTGATTTTTTCTTCCATCAAAAGTCCAGCAGGAAACTGAGAACATATCTGGGGGTTTTAATGGTGAAAATTCAATAGTGCAGCCTCATTACCGTTCTGTTATGGATTCCCTTCATCCGATATCTTGATATTCCCACTTAGAGCAGTAAAATGGTTTCAATTTATTAAACTAAGTGTTTAGTTAGAGAAAATCAAAAGTGCATGCTAATGTCACTGTATTGACAAGCCTTCATCCTCACTGCAGAGCTGCCTGTATTTATGCTACCATTCAGTGGGAGGTTCTCTAAATGCTGGAGGCTGAAGCCATAGTGAAGACGTTGCTGTCAGCTCACTGCTGCCTAATTAGACAATGTTGCCTTCAACAGCTCTGCTCAATAGTTGTACTCTTTAAATACCAGGTTTACCAGGGACCTGTGTACGTTGTCACTTGTGGAACATGGACTCCAGTCTGAGTGTTTCTGGAAATTCAGTATATAGATATTCAGAATGATTTCAAAAGTCTTCAGTTAGAAAACTGACAGTATAGATAGTTTTGATTTGTCTGGTTTTGAAACATGTCTGCACATGTTTTTAGAAATAAAATGTATATGTTGCTAATTAATTGGCTGAGGCTTGATTGACAGACCAAAATATTTCTAACTGCAAATCCTAAATCTAATTTAAATCTCATTTCATCTGTTCTAAAGAAGCTTGACTGATTGAAGGCATTTAATTTCACTGCCATGCAATGGATATGATCTTAGTGCCACCCTTTTTTAACTGGCTTTTCAGTGACAGCAGTGGAAATGAAGCCAGTAGTCAGAGTCTGAGCACACAACTGCAGTGTCTTACCCACAAATAACAAAGATGGAGGTTAAAGAATACAAGTTAGTGCTTGTGTCTTTTAAAAATACACCTTGAAACTAGCTAAATAAAAGTTGTTATAATTTTAAAGTGTGAGTGTCAACATCTATCAAAAGAACAGATGTATTGGAGTGATGATGATAAGAATGCAGCTCTCATCTCTGGGCTGACCAGCTTAGATTTAGTACAGGTGATCTGAATTCACTTACTGTCCTATAATTTGGGCAGTATGAAAGGAGTTAAAGATCTATTTGAGTGAGCTGTGCTTTGGAGGTGGGGGTAATGTGATTGTTGTAGTAGCTGAGATACTTGGTGAAAAATGGCCAAGTTTCTGGTAGGTGAGCCTTTGTTCTAAAGCACAAGGGGCAGGGGTTGGGCAGGCACAGGAGCTGAGCCTGTGTGCCCCAGAGGCAGGCACACTGTCAAGGCATTCCAGGAGCTGTGCTCTGCTATTTCCCATGCACCCACTGCTTTGGGGGTGAGGTTTCAGCCTCCCTTGTGGACAGTCTGGGAGAAGCCATACAAGTCTTTCTGATGGAGAGGGAATGGCTCTCTGTGTTAGGAGAAAAAGTTTCTCTGTATGGAATTCTGTATATGGCATAGAAATGCAAGTTGCAAATGGATCAGATAAATTTACTGGTTTACCTAAATATGTGTACTTTGATTGTCCAGGGAAATGGAGAAATTCCTGTTCCTTACTGGTTTATCTGTCTGTATCTTATTTCTGACAGTGTCAGGACATGGTATGTGAAGGAGACTTGGGAGGTTCTGTAGTCTATAATTTGGGCATTGTCCCCCTCCTGTTAATTAGCTCCAAAACAGTGTCACTGGGTAGCTCTCCCTTATGTTACAAAGGAAGTCTCTTGTGCCTGTTTGATAGAACTTTGACTGCCTTTGTATTTAGTCAAACAAATACCATGTGTTAGTCTCCTACCAGGATTATTGAGAAGTCAGGTATCAGTGAATTCCTCTCAATTATTTATTTACCTGATGTGACTTTGCTGGAGTTTTTTTTTGTTTGTTTGGTTTGGTGTTTTGTTTTTTTTTTTAACACAGCATTGTAAGGATGACCATTGCCTGCCATTGCATTGCTTCAGCTCAGCCACTCGTTAAGTTTTGAATTGATTAAGTAATTTGACATTCAGTATCTATGAGCTTGGTGGAAATCGGTGGCTGGATCAAGCAGAGCTCCCAAGGGGAAAAGACTCAAGGATTTTGTTGCTGTGTTTGGCTGGGTGATACAAAGATATCTTGAGACCAGCCACAAGATGTACAAAGGCATCTGAAAAAAAAGAACATTTTAGAAGAATGAGAAGAGTAAATAGAGGTGGAAAATATAGATACTGGTATAGGACATAAGGAGACATAAGGAGTGCCATAAGGAGAGTGGTGTGGTGGCATAAGGAGAATGGGACAGAACTGCAGGAGAAAGCAGCAGAGAATGCTTGGAGGGAGTTGGTATTTGTGGAGCTGGGACATGCACCTGGAGGAATAAAGACTTCAGTACAAAGGAATAAATGGGAGCCATTCCAATTGTTCTTCATAAACATCTTCTATTCCTTTACCCATTTTTCATTGTCTGATGTTGAACCTTGTTTGCTTTAGATAATCAGGACAACACTGCTCAGAGTATTTTAGTGGTGGCATTCAGATATTTTAATATTTTAGGATTAGTAACAGCCTTCCTGTGCTCCTCTGTATTTTTTATTGTCCATAGTTGTGCATAGCTAAGCTTTCCATTTATTTCCTTCACTAAAGGAAGATAATTAAGTTTCTTCCCAGCAAAGTATGGCTGTAGATTATTTTGTCCAATGTATACAAATTTCCATTTTTCAGCAGTAAAACTTTGTTTTCTCAGATTCCCAAGAGCTTGATTTTTCACCATGTTGTCAGATTTCCTTAAGATGAGGGTATGCATTAGCCTGTGAAAATGGCCATACCACCTGTCACACCTCCTTTACAGATCATTATTAAATAACCCAAAGATCCTAAAGGACCTTGTATGTAAGCAAGAGCACTGAAATAGAATCAATATTTATATAATTGTAAATGCAGGGGAAAAACAGAATTCCTTTTACTGCTATTTTTAAGGTAAATATCAATATTTTACATAACACAAGTGTTTATTGCAAGTGAAAAAAATATTGATGGTAATATTTAAAATAAACATCAGGGAGAAAATGCTTGCATGTGACTAAATGTGACTATTTTATTTTGGTCAATAATTTCTTGAATTTACTCTCTAAAATGCGGGATTGTCACCTCTTGCAGTCCAAGGAAAGAGGCGCAGGAATTGTGTGGCTGTGGGAACTGAGGGCTGTGAGGGTGGGAACTCCTATCCCTCTCCAGCACTGCCCAACTCACTGTTTACTGCCTGTTCCAAAATTATTCTGCATGTGGAAACCTCCTGGAAATGGGTATTTGTAAGAGTTTCCCAACCTGTATGACTTCAGCAGAGACCTAGTGCAGCAGCAGGAGAGGAGAATTTAACCCCTGTTCATATAGCTCTTTTCTTACTAAATGAAGATGTTCTTTGAGAAACAGAATACACTTGACACTGTATTTACCATTCATGTCTACTATGAACAGAATTATTTTATAGACAGACACATTGTTCTCTCACATATTAATTTTTTAAAATGCATTTCACTTCTGCTGACAAGCTATTAAAATTCAACATTTAAATGTCACACTATGGCATGTAATTTGCTGTCATGAAAACAACTATGGATTTATTTTCTGGTGAGCATCTCGTTAAGTATTGAGCAATATGTCAAAACCAAAAAGTGTCATGATTTCTTAAAAGAGGAAAAAGGAGAAATCCCCAAATGGTATGGAATATTAAAAATTGCCTGTACTGATAGGAAGAGTTTCAGTGGCATTGGTTATTTGTGTTCTTCAATTTGAAAAAAGTAAATATGATTTTTCTGGTGAGTTGGAGTTTTGATATAATTCTGAATAGGTCAGACCAATAAAAATGCAAGAGTTAATTATTGAAGCTGAATTCAGTCAATTCTTGCATGGGGGACCACCAGTGATAAACTGAAGATGATCTACAAAGCAGTTGTTGCTGCTGTTCCTTTTTCTCTTCTTTCTGAGTCTGTTTAACATTAAACCAATAAGCCATCATGGCTCTAAAGAGGAGTGTGCTGTTTCAGGCACAGAAGTCATTGCAGAGTACAATGCCTTGATCCCCTCTGGATTTTAAAGATGATAGACACCTTTTACAAGAAGCAGCATATAAATTTCAGTGACTGACACAAACTTAATTTGGACAATTTTCTTTACTGAATTCCTCCCACACCCGTATAAAATCCATTATACTTATTTAATCGTTGTCCTTATCAGCTGTTCAGGTTTGTTTTATGCCATCAGACAGGCACTGTATCCCAGCCCTCACAGGGCAACATATTAATCTCAGCTGAAAAAAAAGTGTGCTATAATTTTCCAGTGCTTTCATACTAAAAGTTGTTGGTAACAGTAATAAAAATTATTTTATGCTTAATGCTGTTTGATTTAGTAATATTTTGAAGGTCCAGATAACAGCTTATTTTTCATTCCCACATTATCTATAGAAATTGCTTTATTCCTTTCATTTTCTTAACACTGAAATATATCCGAAGTGAAACCAAATAGCATATTTGTTAGTTCAAAATATTTTTACTGAAAACTATTTTCCATTATGTGCAATAACATACTTAATAACAAAGAATGTGATTTATTTCTTAGATAAATGTTACATTATCCTCCAGGCTTCTGTAAAACTTACCCCTCCAAGTGATTTTTCTTTTTTCTTCTGTTTTTCATTTTACTGAAGCTATAACACTATGCATGGATCCAATGTGACTACACAACAGATTTTCACATGAAAAGTACTGTGAAAGATTTTTAGTAACATTTTCTTACTGTCAGGTTACCCTGTCTTTCAAACAACCTTTTTAGAATTTCTGTTAAAGTGTGTGTGTCTGGTGTCAAGAGCATCAGACACAGGCAGGGATGGGCAAACATTCCAACTGACCTGTCACTGCCAAAGGGAAGGGGGAAAGAACATTCTGCTGCTTTGAAAGAAACCTGTCTCTGCTAAAGCCTGTAAGAGTTCCTGTGTGGAAAAATTGGGTGAAAAGACACATATCTATAAAATTTTTTTGAATGCAACTGTGAATTTTATTTTGAATATAGAAGAATTTTTTAGAAATAAAATTGATACTATGGCCATGGTTGTTACAGAGTGCTCCCAACCTGGGTTTTGCTTTCATAAGTCCTTCCACACTCTGTTAGAGAAACCAAATGTTAAACAGAGAACAAAATCTGTGTTGTGCAAGGAAAAATGGCTGTGTTATATAGGAATGTCAGTGTGGATTGGGATGGGGCTCAGGGCTCAGGTACTGAGGGCACCAACCTTGCTAGTGCAGGCAAAGAGGGAGTCATGTAGCTCTACAAAGGGTTATAATTGTTAGTGGAATTAACGAACAAAGCTTCTTCCCAAGGCCTCATTGGCAGGCTGTTTGCTTTTATAACAAAATCCTGTTGCAGTTCCAGCAAAAGTCGTGTTCTTTGAGAAGAAACAAGTCCAAGTCCAGTACAGGTTGAATGGAGAGAGAGATATATAAAGGCAAGAGATTCCCATACTCTGCTCTTAACCAGGAAAGGGAAATGTGACAAACTGAGAAAGAGAACTGCAAAGCACCTGTTCCCCTCCTCAATTCCACCTCAGTTTGGGTCTGACTGGCAGGCTCACCTGCACTGGGGGCTCTGCCTGCACCAGGGACCAGGAAATGCTGCGTGACAGGAAGGGAGATGTGTGGAACCTCACTGGGATTGGAATAGGCAACTGGGCTGCAGGGATTGTGGGATGAATCAATCAATCAATCAATTAATTAATTAATTCTGGGATGAATTTTAATTTGCTCCCAGTTATCCTGCTCCAAGTGGATTGGGGTCCTTGCTTTTGAACTTGGCAGACTCCATGTCAAGCTGCCCTGTGTGACAGCCCCCACTTAGACTGTGTCAGAAATCAAACCACACTACAGCAAGTAGGAACAGCACAGTAAGAAATTATCTAATAGCATAAATAACAAATAAAGCAGCACAATAAAGTAAAAAGCTGTCATTAGAATATTCCAATTTACCTTCCCTTTTTCATGGCTCCCACTGCAGAAAGACTCACTGCAAAATTTTAATCTGTTTCTTTTCCCTTCTGCAGTTTGTCTGGGTTTTGGAAAAGGTGACATCATGGCAGGAAAGAGAAAATCCACTTCCTGCTTGTGCTTGCTGTAAACTGTAAATACAATTTAATCAGAAACAAAGTTCAGAACACTCTAAATAAAGTCTCTATTCTCCTCCTGCTTCCCATGCCTGATTTTCCTTCCCTTTACTGTCACAAAGAGGAGTAGACAAATATTTTTATTAACAGGTCACCAGGTCCAGCTTTCAGCATGCTCAGCCACTTCAAGTGAATGATTCCAGGTAGAAATTGCAATGTTGAAATAATTAGTTAATAAAACTTCCAAGATGTTTTTGTGTTTGTTAGAGAAGTAGTGTAGGGTTTTATGTCTCTGCATCCTGGTTAGCACAGAACAGGATAGCTTGGATGGGATTCAGTATAACCTGTCAGCACAGTGCTCTTCCTGGGTTACTTAGTCCCACTAAGCTCTACAGTGCTTTGGTTTGTACACATTGTAGCTTTGCCACTGCTGACTCTGCCTTTTTTTGGCATTAAAAAATGCTAAGTTCTTACCTTTTTTTTTTTTTTCAGATTTTTCAGGTACCAGCTTTGTGCTTACCACTTTCATTATATTTACTTAAGCTTTGCTTAATTTTAGTGATTTCATCATATTCATCATTAGAGGTAGAGCGGGTTATGTATTATCACTTAAATAGATTTCTGAACAAGTCCAACGTGCAAAAACTTCCTGTTACAAACCACCTCACAATGTGAAAGGCTTATCAAGTTTGCCGTTTTCTTTTTTCTTTTTCCCTACAGAGGAAGTATTTTGAGTTTATTGATAATTTGCCATAGGACTCTAACCTCTTATGATAAAATTTAGTCTGTATGCAGTGAACCCTTACAAGGTCAGCATCTTCAAGTTCATGATATGCATCATCTATCTGCCATTTCCCCACAGAATTTTGTTGTTTAGTGTGATAGTATAACTAAACTAGTGTTTGGAGTAAACTGCCCAGTTTACATAAACCTGCCTACCCTACATCTTTGCAGTTGGTTTTAGCAGGGAAACCAGTGCATAATCAGGCCTGTGACTGAATGATGAACTGTTGAATTCAATGTTTTCCAAGTTAGTGAATCAGTGCTGCTGTGTTTGGCTGAGGTGCATAAGCCTCCTCTTCCATCTCTAGTGAGTAGATAATTCATGGTTTAAATGCCCTTTAAAAGACCTCTTTTTGCCACTCCCAGCTGTAATTGATTGGGTTAGCATTGGATGCTCCTCCATGGATGCCCTTTAGAAGGGAATGAGGGGTCAATTAGCCTTGTGTCACCCCATGCACAAGCAGGGATTTTGCCTGGTAGATTTGGGAGAAATTAAACCAGGAGGAAAAGGTAAAGACGATTTTTTTTTTTTTCCTAAAGAGTGATGAAAACCAATTTTTGCCACTGATAAGTGTTTCTCTGTCCATATCTCCAAGGATTATAATGTATTGATCTCTAATTGATCCAAGCCTTTGCACTGCCATAGTGGTTCAGATCTGCTCACCAGGGAAATGCTCTGATTAGTGGCATTGCCTTTCTACTTTTCACAGAACATTCTTCCTCCCAACACACCACCTTTTCCTTCCCATTTACATGGCATGGACTGATAGTGATGCCTAAAGGCTGCAAATGAGCTTCTTGCTACATTACCAATTTCTAGGTGTCATAGATTATGTTTCCAGGCCTAAAGCTGTTCACTGCATCCATCATCAATACTATTAAGTGGTACTTCATCTAATCTGCCTTAGGGGATACAAGTGTATTTTGTCAAAATAGTCTAAGATAAATCATTGTACAATATGCGTTATTTCTCCACAGTTATTTTTAAATAAATATTAAGGAAAAAAAAAGTACTGTGGAAAAACTGATTGCCTTCACAAAAAGTAATACATGAACATCTGTCATGGATGGAGTGATGCTCTTCACTTTCAATAGAAGTAGCATTATGTTTACTGATATAAAACAGTGACTAACAAAGGTTGATAGTAAATGTAACAGCGGTTGAACAAGATTTGATGGCAAAGGACACTTGATTATTCACTGCATAGAGGACAGGGCCAGACAAAGCTGTCATAAGACCCTACCATTGAATCATGAGGCTCAGAAAAGACCTCCTTGTGTTTTATACTCCTTCCTTGTGGGAGTTTAGGTGTGGCTGGATCAAGACTTGGTCCCAGACTTGGTCAGTTAAGTCTAAGGGATTTTATGTGCACAGTCTTTCTATCACTTAGCTAAGACTCCAAAGTCTGAGCACTCTTAGCCCCAGTTCTCTTATGGAGTGTCTGACATGGTAGTCATTCTCTGTCTCCATGAGTAGTGCTGAGAGGTGTCCCTGCTGAAAAACAAGTCCTGGCAAACAGCCCACTGCTGTGCAGGGCCCAGTGGGCCTGGGCTGTCCACTCTTTGTGGATTGAGGTGATTGACTTAGTCACATTTGCATACCACATGTATTTCAGCTGGCACGCACACAACCAGCCCTCAGCTGCTGGGTAAGAATTTGGCCTTTAGATATTTAGTTATTATCTATCCTTCCAGAGTCCAGCTCAAGTGAGATGCAGCCGTCATGGCCATCAGTGGTGGCTATTGCTTAAGCAGAAAAGGGAAGGGAAGGCCCACACCAGCACATCATCCCATGCTGCAGAACATCCCATTCATTTAATAGCTGTTGGAGCTGCCACCCACCAGCAGCAAGGGTGTCATGGTCAAATTTCACTTCTACACCCATGTGAGTCTAAACATATCCATATATGATAATGTCTCTAAGTGTATGAACATACACAAAATTTTAGTATTTTACAGTCTTATTTCAGAACTATTTATTTATTTACTCACCTGAGAACTTGGAGATGATTGGAATGATTGGGACTGAGCAAGACCTTGTTTGGGAAAGGCTCGGGGTAACTGCAGTCAGAGCAAAGCAAGTGAGCTGCCAGCAGAAGTAGCCTGGCATTCTGCAGGAGCAGCTTCAATGCCTTAAACTGAATTATAGAAATCTGTGTCAGGAAAAAAGGCTCTCTCCTCCCAAGGGCATGGCAATAAAGTAAATATATCTAAACAAGTTCTTTGGAACATTCCACAGATTTTCTGCAAGATCATACATTGTTAGATGAAAGAACTGCTCAATGTCAGTTTTTTTCAAAGAATTACTAGCAAGATCAAATCCAAAACCAAATTGCTTTCAATGCAAGATAGTGTGATGGATGATTTTTTGGCTTATTTTCTATTTTCAGACCTTGTTTTTTAATTTTTAGTACCATTCCAAAGAGTGAGGCATACATACAAAAAGGAAAGGTGGGATTTTGTCTTTCCCTTGCAATGCCAATTAGGGTACTGAAATTCTTTTTAAGAAAGAGAAAAGGAATAATCTTAGAACCCCAAAGCTAGAGAACATTATTCAAAAAGGATTTGATATCCTATGACATGGGGATAGAGGAAAAGCCCAGAATAGAAATTATTATCCAAGAGTAATGAGTGTATGTGGTTCTGTTTCTTGTTGACTTTTTAAAATAATTCAATTTTTTTGAGGGCTGTGGGAAGGAATGGAAGAAATCCAGAGAAACATGAGAGTCTAATGGAGATCTAAGATTCACAGTGGTCATTGTTTAAAATTGCCTTTCAAAGTATTTTTCCCTGGAATGGATTGTGCAACTGTCATATTAAGCACCCTGTGCATTTACAGTGTGATGCACTGGAAAGGAAGTTGCAATTCCATTAATATGTTTGGCTGTTTTCTTAAATTTTGAGTAATATGGCAAAATGTGCCACTTTTTTATCTTAACTTGGAATAAATGATTTAAGGGCTGTCATGATAGCAGTGTTGAGCCAGAGCAAATAGCAGGACAATGGATTTAGGGTAGAACTAATCTAATATTGGAAATTTTCATCTGTGGGAAATTCTAACATTTGAAAGATGTTGTCTTGGGGGATATGGATTGATGCTTGGAGGGAAACTTTGATCATTCCTAAATAAATTGTATATAAGTCATTATTTTAGAGCTCCCAGAGGCTTGAGAAGCACCATCTACTTGAAGTCCTCAGAGTTTCAGCTCCTGTGGATTGAAAAATGGCCAGGATTGCCTGTCATTCCTCTGGCAGGCTGCAGCTCCCAGGGCTTCTTGTGCAGCTTTCCTTCCCAGGTGAAAGGATAGGAAAGCAGGTGGCTGTGAAAAGCTTTCCAGAAAGTATTCTAAACAAAACCACTCTCTCTGAAAACTTATCCAAACAAACATTCAAATCATGCCTCCATTTAAGTAGTCACAGTTTCTGCTCAAAGCCAACAGCAGTGCAATAAAGCTGTGGGCTTTACTTCTCCAACTTTTTTCACAGTATGAGGATTGTCTCATTAGGCATCTTACAGACCTAAAGCTGAAATATTCTCCACTAGAGCTGAGGAATCACCCCAGATACGTTATACCTCTCTGATAGAAAATCACTGCTTCAAATGAGATGGAAAGAAGAGATTGTTGATTGTTGGAGTGGAGAGAGAAAGCATTTGGGTGAGGGAGCATTAAACTCTAAATTGCATTAATATTGGTTAAACTATTTTGTCTGGAAATTGAGCAAAACAGATAACATCCTGTATGGCTTGGGGATGTCATTAGAATGAATGATCCTGCTCTAGTAATGGCCAGTGATCATCTGGTGATTGCCCTTGTGATTTTCTGGTAAATTTGATGCAGTACAGTTAAATTTGCAGTGACCTGAGTGTGGGTCATGTCCCTGTGGTTATTTGCATAATCAGAGTTACTCTTTCATGGCAATATTGGGCCACAGGGAAGCTGTTTCTGTGCCCCACTGTGATCACTCTCCACTGTGGATTAGCAGGAGAAATGTCTTCCTGTGACAAGTGTCAGATATCTGCCTGAAATTCAGCATTTTAGCCCCATCCTTGGCAGTGTTCTAGGCAAGGCTGGATGGGGCTTTGAGTCACCTGCTCTACTGGAAGGTGTTCCTTCCTTATTGGAAGGAGTTGCAACCAGATGATCTTTAAGGTCCCTTCCAACCCAAACCATTCTATGATTCTCTGATCATAGAGGTATTTTTCACAAGTAAAAAGATTTGATTATCCCCATTGAAGCAACACTGATGCCAGAGTTTTGTTTCAGAATCTAACACACTTAAAATGGAAAAAAAAAAAAAGAAAAATCAGCTGTTTTTTAGTGATTCTTATCAGTCTTACAAATTTGCCTACTGAGAAGGATAATATAAGCCTAACATTGCAAAAAATAAACTTAGCTTACTAGATGATGAAGGAAGAGGTAGCTCCTTTTTTGTCAGTGCTTTAGCTGTTAATGTAAATAGTATTAATTTTAGCATGAAGATGGAACTCCCTTTTGCTGAATGTGGTACAAATACACAACAAGAGATTGTGTCTACCCATTGACTGATTCTAAGAAAACCAACAACTGATGGTAGCCATTGCAACAGTGATGTTCCAAAAGCCCACAGATACTCTGTGGTGCTGTCAAACATACTGTGCAGGTCACCAACACCTGTTCAGGGAGCAGCAGTGTCCCTCCTGGTAGTCCCTACTTGAGATCTCAGTCAGATGTTCCATAAAAAACACATTGATGACAATCCTGGTTTTGTACTTTCTACAAGGTTATGTACCCAGCTAATAATAGGATGTTGTTTTGATTTCCCCAAAGGATAATTGTCATGGAGTTCAAGTTGTCAAAACATGTTATTAGGATTGTTGGAGGAAGAATGCAAAGGTTTGAATAATCATTAGGTGACACTGTCAATGCTACATATGTGGTAACACCTGTTTTAGTGCACAAGGAGGAGGTGATGAAGGCCAAAAGTGAGAGAACACTGGAGTGAGGTGTTTGCTCTGTATCCCATTCTAAGGATGATGGGAATGATCTGAGCACAGACTGACCTCTGATCTTGAAACTCCTCTCAGCAATTGCTGTGTGCTGATGGTGCCTCAGAGCAGTGGAGAGCCAGGCTGGACTGCTGAGAGAGATGGAATTACAGAGGGGACTACTGGGTTTGGGTCAGTATTAATAAAAACATAGGAGGATAAAGCTTCTTACCTGCAAATGGGTTTTAGAGAGAAACACTGCTTTTAAATTGTTCAGTGGAAAAAATTAGGATTATGGTGGGTTGTATCGCTGTGGGTTGTATCACTGTTACCACTTCTGTGACTACTGTGGATTGCTTTGTCCTGCCAGCGTGCAGCAAATGCTGCTGAACCTGAGGCTGGTTATTTTACTCTTTGCAACCACTCTGGAATCAATGGATTCTTCAAATATTGCTGCATGCTTGAGTATAAATTAAATGCTGGTAATTATTACAGCTCCCCATCTGATTATCAGTAGTTTTCTTCTGTTTGTTTCATTTTTGAATGAAGTTCATTGAATGGACTTCTTTGTAACCATTGTACCAATCAGTACTGCAGTGACTTAAAAAAAGGGAAGAGGAACTGAACATAATTCCTGTAACCAGAAGGGTTGTTGTGTACAGAGGGCATGAAAACCAGGTCTTGCTCTATGATGCATGTGATAGAATCTTCCTCTGTGCTCCTTGGCTTTGATCTCCCTGTGACCTGGGGAGTTGGAGGTGAGAAGTTAGTGACCAACATGCTGAGCTGCTACAGTGCCCATCACCCTACTGAAGGCAAAGCAAGCCAAAGAGGCTTTGACCCCAAACTGTAAGAGGCATTTTCAGACCTAACACATTTTTCTGTTCTGTATTGTTGGGAGCATTTCCTGCTGAGGTAAATACAGCCAGAGGAAAGAACAAATGTTTTCAAATATTTTACACTGCCTTTATGGTTTTCTCTATGCATTGAGGTGACTGCTTAGAGGAAATTGTTGATAAGCTGAGAAACTTTCACTGGTCTCTTGCTGGGACACATAAGTTTCCGTTCCCCTGATCTCTCTGGTTCAAGGCAGTCAGGAAAATAATGCAAAAACATAGGACTATTCAAAGGCATGGAGTGGTGACAACTTCAAAAAAGTAACTGCAGTGAACCAGACTGTGGACTAGATTTCACAGAGATAAGTCCTTGCAGTATACCCAGTTTATTATGTGCATGCTTGACCATTCCATAGAGGCCATACAATTCACCCCTCAGGGTAAACACTGCTTAGCAAGAGAAAAGCTGAGCTACTTAGCACAGAAACATGGGAGAATCAGGAAAATAAAACAGGATCTAGCACTGTGATTTGGAGCTGGGTGGCTCTGGAACAGTCACACCATGAGCAGAGAAGCCAGCAGGGTCTGAGGACAGCACATATTGTGAAGGAACCTGCAAAATGGGGTGAAGAGGACAAGACAAAATTTCCTTTGACATGGGAACTGGGATGAGCATTTTTGGCTGAAGGTTGTTTCTTGAGTAATGCTCATTAAAACTAGAATTTAAATGAAAGCCTTATATATAGCCAACATCCCAACCAACCGAATTAAAGGCAATCTGTATGTTAAAGAAGTCAGGAATACAAACAGGGAGGAGGGAGAGATAAGATATTTCCAACACTTTAACAATTACCCTGAAACTAGATTAGAGTGGAATCCAAAGAGAGATCTGTTATCCTCTGTGGAGCAGTATGAGTAATTCTTGTTTTCATTAAAAGTTTTCATTTTTTAATGATGTTCCATTTGCATTTTTTCCCCCTAAAAGATAAGAGTTGATTAACAGTGCACTGAGTTTTGCTTCTGTCTTACCAAAGTTTGTTCAGGAAGTTTTGTGGGCTTGCCTCTTCCCTTCAGCCACATTTGGCTGGTTCAAAGGCCCATGCTCTGTTCAAACAGAACAACAGGGAGAAGGACAAAGTCCTGGAGGTAATTCTGTCCTTAGGTTTGTGCCTGCTGAGTATATACATGTTGCCTTCTCTGTGGTGTAGGCTGGACTAGTCTTAGAGCTGTCCTTGTTTGTGTTCAGGAGATGACATTTCCCAGAGTGCTGTAACACAGAAGAGAAATTGTCAGTCTCTTAAGTAGTTTTGCATCAGATTGAATGAACCTTCCAGTCTGTGCTTTTATTATCTGGTTACCCCACCATTAATTTACTATCCAAGGTAGGAAATAAGAAGGAACCAAGCAGTTTTGATCTCCACCTTGCTTTCTTTCAACCTTTTTGACCCAAAAGAAACCATTTGGAGTTTGAGAACAGACTGGATAACCTTGCTTGCAGCATGAGCAAATATATCAGCAAGTTGGTGTGACATTATGTACTTTACTGTCCCTTTAGAATTTAAGTTCAAGTGAAACAAATGTTGGAAAAAGACATATGGCTTATGGGGACAGGTTTACTCTCCAGTGAAAAGTAAAGTTATTAAATGAGCAATGCCTGCCAATTGCAGAAGAGTTGGCAGGGATACCTTGGCACTGTAGTTTTTATTTATTATTTAAAAGGCCTCATGCAGGGCTTCTGAATTTAGCCTTAAAATTCCAGGCAGTGCATGAATATACAGGGTCAATGGACAAATTATGTATTGTGGTGTGAGCAGGAA
>JAWWLZ010000082.1:8553236-8570174 GCA_035041345.1 Poliocrania exsul | reverse complement strand
GAGCAGGAATGATATTACAAAAAATCCTCTTAGGAAAAATTGGTAGATATAGTAGTGAAAAGATCTCACCTTAATAGATTAGCAAACACTTTCTAAAAGATGAAAACTACATCCAAGGAAAGAACTCCATGTGTAACCTCTTCTGAAGCCAAAGCAGAGAAGATTCCATGATAATTCAGTGCAGTTACTATACAAAGTCAGTCAATTAGCACCAAAATACAAAGCAAACAGGCAATGGAATTTAAAAAATTTCCTTAGGAATAGTTGTCCTAAAAAAATCCATAACTGTTAAATAATTAATTAATTTTGCCAGTTTTAAGAATCTTAGATTGGTAAAGAAATTCATCCCATTTCAGAAGCAGACCCGAGGTGCTAGTGCAAAGGAGTCCTGACATACACAACAGCAGGTACTTCAGTTAAGGATCTGGTTTATTGTTAATAAGAGTGGGATGTGTCTTTATCCCAGGGAGTTCTTACTGAGATGCAAAACACTTTCAGACTAATACACTTTAGTAACAATTGATTTTGTTTTCTAATCTCTGATAAGCCAATGAAACATAACGAAGCATTTTTTCAAAAAAATTAATTATTTTGTAGAGATATACTCTCTACAGTATGAATTATATAATATGTTTAATATTTTAACATAATGATCCAGTGAAACTACAGTGGATACTTGCTGGAAAGCAATTTTCAAGCAGGCAAGGGCCATAAGTAAAACCACATGAAGGCAACTTTGCCTAAGGAGGTTGCAAATGGGATCACACTCAGAAGCTGTTGTGGGTTTGGACCTGCAACAATAAAGTGTACACTGAGAACCACTGAACAATTAAAAGCCAGGTCTGGAGTCACCTCCAGCTGCAATCACTGCCTTGCCAGCTGATGAACAGTGATCTGAACTGATGGACAGTGACCTGAACGTGGCCCTTGGACTGAAAATACTGCACTTGGTCTTTTCATCCAATTTGTTGCAAATACTCAACCCTGTATTTCCCCCTCATATTCATTTCACCTTTTTTTTACCTAAGATATGCTATTTCCTGATGGTTTTGCACCTTGTGAAGTATTTATTTTTTTAATTATATTTTCATGGTAAAATCTTTCCATGAGGAAAAAAAAAGAATTCTAGTGCTGAGCATCTGTGTAAAAATAACATGATCATATGGTTTGTAGTTTACTTTTAAACACATTGGAAAGGATTGCCTTTGTACAGGGGAAGCTTCAGCTCTTTTGCAAATCCAGATCCTTCACTTTCAGTGGAACGAAATGTATCAACATTGGAAGCTACCGAGTCCTATTTAAAGCTGAAAGCCTACGAGATGGGACAAAACCCCTGCATTTTTAAAGGGAGAAAGAGAGGAGAGAACGCTATTCATGAGAAGTATAAAATGTAATTTTGTTTTAAAGCTCACTAAAAGCTATATAGGTCATGAAGACAATCAGTCCTTTATTCTTTGAAATAATTCACATTACAGCCCTAAGTATTACCACCCTTATCACAGAAAAGCCTTTAGATTTGTGTTGGCAGATAATTACAAATTGATTTCTGGACCCTCATTTTGACAATGGTTTTGAAAACCTTTTATTTTTTTTCCCTTTTTTTATTTTCTCCCCTTTCTTTCTTTTAAAAAGCCTTTTATGATTTCTCCTGCATCATACTGGAGAAGTACTGTCATGATGAGCTGGCCAAGTGTACTGACCATTTATAAAAAAGAGCCATAGAGGACAAGACCCAAAATATTCTGGGAATGAACTGTGAAATGCTGCAGGTAACTGCAGTATACATAATTTACATCTATCTTCATCTTTCATACCATTCAAACTTGAAATAATTTTACAAATAGATGGTAATTTAACAAATGGTTAACCCAAAGTTTTACAACCTGCGGGTTGCTCCTTTCACTTCAAACCAAATCCCGTTTCCTTGTTTTTTCAGCGTTTATGACTGTCAAAAAGTCTTCAGAAACCAAAAGGCTTAACCCTTTATTGCTTGTGTTACCCTGATCGGATCAAGTCAGTCTCTGAAGATGCCACTGAGTGATTCCCAATGTCTTAGACTGAAAGTTTTGTTTGCAGTCTCAGACCTGTTCTAGAGGTAGCAGCCAAGTTTAGTGTGATAATCCCTGCCTTGAGGAGGCTGCAGTTGAAAACTCGTCATGTTACAGCTGAAAAACACATTTAGGTAAAGTTGATGAGTAGGAAGGCGCAGATGAGTAACAGGAATAAGCAGCTCTGTTGGCTGTGTGCACGGGCTGCACTGAGCGGTGACAGCAGTGCAGCAATCCCTGCTCACCACCTGCTTGGCTGTGCTAGTTTGGAAGCAGCACTGAGTGACAGCAGTAGTGGGGTCTTTTTAATTGTTTATTATTCCCGAGATTTAAATAGTGTTACCTCAGCATTTGGGATACATCTAAAGGATTTTCAGCACTAAGAATATCCCAGGCATGCAGGTACGTGAAGGAGCCTGTACGACATGCAGTAAACACTGACAGACAGGAACCAGAGGCTAAATTGAAATTTTTTAGTTTTACAGGCCTTATTGATTTGATTTTGAGTTGTTTTCCTTTCTAACTCAGACTTATGTATTATTAAAATGTTTGCAGAACATCAAGCATGATACCATTTCTCTTTGGTTTATTTTTCTTGCGGGGGAAAAATGATCTTTCAGATATGTGGGAATGGTGGCCATTAGCTTTAGCTAATAACCCACTTGCATGCCTTTAAAGTACAATTTTTTTTCCTGCAACTCCCAGAAGGATGTAATTTGTAAACAGTATTAAGAAAAGCATATGAAGTGCCACTGTCTTCAATAGTCTGTAATTCCCAAGGGAGGATACATTTTGATGATGCTTCCTGTTGAGCTTGAACCTGAATCTGAATATTGCAAAATTTAATATTCTTTTCCTGTCATGTACTTTTTCCTATGCTTTTAGAAGTTATTTACTCTATTAACCATTTCACCTTCTTTTTACATTACAACATTTTTTTCTCATTTGGATAAAGAAAACCCTTAACTTTAAAACAAAATATAAACCCCAAATTCTTTGAAATGACCAATGGAACACATAAAATTGTATGAAATAAAAATAGATCCCTTAACTATTCATGTAATTAAAATAATTCAGGAAAGTAGGATGTGAGAAGGTTGAGAGGCACTTTTCATTTCTCAGGGGCAGATCCTTAGCTGAAATTAATTACCAGAGTTCCATTTATTTCAAAGGGCATTTAACAGTTCACACAGCTTGGAATCTGCCTCCTGATTCCCTTCCTTTTTTTTAAGAGTGTCTCTAACTTTTGTCTGTGCTCTGTTCTTTCCTGGGCTGGAACATGTGTGTTTGTGTATGTTTAGTTTCTAATTGTATGAATGATGCAAAGCAGTCTTTATGTTTGATAGACAAGCCAGTTTAGGGTTGTTCTGCAGGATCACTACTTTGTCCCCATGAGGATGCTGCTGTCCTGTTGCTGACACAGACTGCTGCTACAGACATACCAGCAAAGGCAGGAATTTATGGCTGCATTTAAAGCATTAAAATCAGGGGGGGGAAATACGAGAGGATGATTGTGAAATGAGGGACAAGGAATTAGGAATATATTCTTTCTTTATCCTTCATACAAGATCAGGAAAGAGATGTTGTGACATGGCTTTTTTGTGTAATGAAGAATTAACTAAACGTACAAGATTGCTGTTTTCTGCACTCAGCTGTGTGTTCTGCTGTGGGTGTGGAGCAGCTGGAGCAGGGACTGTGAGTCCCTCAGCCAGAGGGGAGTGAGCAGCTCAGCTCGGGCTGGGCACAGTCACATCCTTTGCACCAACTCCTGCACTCTGGCAATGCAAATGCAGACATTCATTTCTTCCCTGTAAAGCCAATGCTCAGACAATATTGCAGAACAAACCTTTCCTTACACAAAGGTTATTTTCTCTCTGGAGCATTCTCTTTTTTTACTGAAAGGCATTGTAGACTAGAAATTCTCTGAGAGTTCATGACACCCTGAGAGCCTTCTTTTCAGAGACAAGCTGTATAATAATAATGCAGTGACAGAAAAATCGAGGAGAGGTGGCTTTCTCTGATAGAGAATTTGCCTTTAATTCTACCCTGAAGAGATTGCAATGGAGCACCAACCTTTGTTCTTACTGTAGTGCTTCACTGCTACACCAACCATTTGTTAAATGGGAAGTAATTGAGGTTGAAAAAGGATTGAATGAATAAAGCTTTTGGCAGGGAAGGGGAGGAGGCAAAGTATGGGTTAAAGGTTATTCCTTGCAGAAATTTCATAAAATGAGAGGTAATGTGGCTTTTGAGCTAAAATTGTTTGTGCCTCTGGAGGGGGCTTGCAGAGGAGAGGGGAGAGAGCAGGCTGGGGGGAGGGAGACTGAACCTGAAGCAGCACACTGAGAATAATAAACCAGCATCAGATACCAAGCTTTGTGGCATCTCAGTGATTATATTACAGATTTCACCCAGACATGTGCAGCCTTGGCCACCTCTCTGGGTGAGTGGACAGCAAAGGAGGAGGAACTGAGAAGTCAGCAGTAGTAACATGAATTAAAGCTTTCATATCCAAGAAATATTTTAGCACTGCTGTAAATTGCATTTGTTGCATCCAGAGGAATAAATGGGCTCCATGTTTCAGTGATTTCCTGAATTCTGCAGTTCTGGTGATTTGAAATAATGAAGATTTTTTTTTTTTTTTCTGTTATGAACTCATATTTGTTTTTTAGACTTTCCCTGTCCCACTGACATAGCATTTTCCCTCTTCCTTCTTCCCCTCCCCAAAGAAAAAAAGTCTGTCATGAAAGTTAATCTTATGTTATTTCGGGCCTGGGGACCCTGGAAACAGACAGAAAGGACTTATATCCTTGACAGACCTCAAGCTGAATAAAAGATCATTATTATGGGAGCATTCATGTACGGAAGTGCCAGAGTGCCTTCCATGCTGTATTGCAGTTATTCAAAAATTTCTGTTAATTCTTGTCTTTGTGATCCAAATGTGTATAAACAAACACATCCTTTATTTTGTGTTCTTCTATTGCACATTGAATTGTGGCTAACATGGGATTTTTGATCAAAGGAAACTGATTGTAATGACAATTTTTGATACACACCTGGCATTTTTGCACACAGCTATTAATTTTCTATGAAATGAAGCCCATCTTTTGCTATGCCTTGGAAAGTTTAGCTTTGCGTATTTTTTAATGTATTTTTATTTTTTCCCCTTTATTTGGATAGAAGGATGCTTTTCACTACTAAAATAATAATGAGGCCTAAGTAAGATTGCATACAGTGAAATTCCTTATGGATAGATGCTGGCTCAGTTCTCATTCACAACTTTGTCAATAAACTGGAGAGATACGTATAGTAGCTGCCAGCAAAAAATACTTCCAGATCACTTATAGACTATTGGAATGGTGAGTAGTAATTGAGTCCTACCAGAGAAATTCAGGATAATTGCCAATATGGGCCATTCAAGAAAAAAAAAAAAAAGAAAATTAAGGAGAATGCAGGCTGGAAGTTACAATGAGGACAATGAGGATACCTGTTCTCTTGAGAAAGGTGTCAGGATCATACCAGACAAGCAGCTTCCTGGGGCTTTCTGTGAGAGCTGGGGCAAAGAAGGTTGATGTGGATTGTGAACATACAGATTAGAATGGTGATTTAGGGAGAGAGAAGTGATTTTGTCCATATATATTCTGTAAGTCAGGCACCTACTGGAATATCTTGTTCAGTTCTGTGTCCACATTTGTTTAAATTATGTTGACAAATTGAAGAAGGTAAATGAATGGGCAAGAAAAATAATTTTGAGAGAATGCCTTGTAGTAAGAAATTTAGAGCTCCATCTGTTCTGCTTTTCTTGAGGAAAGAGACATGATATGTTTACAGCTCAGAAGGGCCTTAATATGTTGCAAATATTGGTTACCTCTCTAATCTAGTAGAGAAGGACAAGATTTGGCTGGAGTAGCCTGGAAGCTGAATCCAGATGAATTCAAATTGGAAAGTGGAAACAAATAAAAAAACAACAAAAGAAATAGCCTTAATCATGAAGTAATACACCATGAAAAATGAAAGTCAACATGCTATTTTTTTTAAATAAGGCAGCAAAAGTACAGAATCATCATTGCCAAACTTGGGAAATAAATGAAAACCTGTGCAAAGGATTATTCTACATTGACAGAATATCATCACAGGTAAATTTTGAAAAGATCTAGACTTAAACTTTGAATCTCAGAGTAGCAAGTCATACTATCAGACTGGCAGCCACCAGCACTGATAAACAGGACACTTCACTGCTTTGTACCAGCAGGATGGTAACCCCCAGTGTGAGCAGCTTACTCCACACTACTGGAGCTTTGCTGCACTCAGTCTTTGAGTGTAACCCCTTGGGAGCAGACACATCTTCTTAAGGTGTGGTGCTCAGGAGTCCCTACACCACATCACAGTGCTCAGGTCTGACTGAGAAGCTTTGCAGGGGCCCAGCCAGCCAGTCAGTGCCTGCTGGAAAATGCTGTGCAGGGCTGAGGCAGCCAAGGCTCTCAGTGCCTCCTCCTGCCTCCAGGGAGCCTAGACCCAGAGCAACCAGTATTATCATCTGCAGCCAAAATAACTTTTTAAATTGGAGTTAAAAGATAGATATAAAAAGGGTTAATTCTGTAAATAATATGTTACAATTAGAAATCATCATTAATTAAACACACTCACAGAATGAGGTATTTTATTTGTGGCATGTCCAGGCATTCTCTTTACTTACATTTTTATTACTTGCAATTACAATTTATTGCTTTCCATAAAAATGATATTTTTCAGGCATCCTAAGTTAAATGAATGATTCAACAATTTGAAACTGAGTATTTGTTATCTTTGAGGACTGTGAAAATGAATTGCATATTGTTGAATTTAAAATGCCAGTCTTGTGGATAAATCAGTTCCTGGGGGAGCCACGAGCAGCACTGTCACAAAGAGAGAAGGGGAGAGGTTGCAGGGTACAGATATTTACTTCTCTAATATTTATGGCCTGATAGTCAAAGAGTCTGAGCATTTGAAGATTCAACTGAAGTGAATCGAGTTGAAGGTGCTTCCAAAATCTAATCTTCATATATATGTTCACAGTTGACTGGAGGGAAAGAAAAGTTAAAGCAGAGAAATATAGGCAGGGAAAAGACTCGGGCATGAGAGGAGGCTGACTCATGAAGTTAAACATGGGCTGCTCTTTCATATCTCAAGAGATCAGAGAGATTCCCTTTTTGTCTGAGTGGAAAATTTCATGCAGGTTTTTGAGAGAAGTGGGCTGCTGTCCTGGACCCAAATCAGTACCAGGGACAGACACTGTTGGACAGCTTGGATCCCACCATGTTTGTGTGACTTCTGCTCCTTATGCAGGAGGTTTGGATGTTTTGGCATCCTGGGCAGTGGCAGGCACTATATAAATGTGGGGCACTGTGTTATTGGCAGCAGTATCACTTCTGTTGCTCATTTGCAGGGAATGCCTTGCACTCCTAACCACTTTGGTGCTGATTTTAGGAGGTGCAATGGAGAGTATAGCACATGCAGTATTTTTCCTGATTTTGGTGGAAACCAGATCAGTTCCTGTGTAATTTCTGCGAATTCATTTTGGTTTTTTTCTCAAAGCCTTGAACTAACCCAAAATGTTGCAAATCAGATTCTTTGTTGTTTTGTTTCATGTAAAATCCAACAATCATGTGTCATAGAGGCAAACATGAAGATGATTTCTCATGATGCTGCACAAGCTATTAATGTCTGCTGATCTACACACATGTGCATGCACACATATGTTCAATCTCTTTATTGTTTCTCAGTTCAGGATCACATATTAAAAGACTTTTACATTGATTTTTAAGGAAAAGGAAAAGCTGAAGCTTTTGACAAGAGCAGGGAATGTAGCAAATCTAATAACTGAGCGACTTGAATATGGAAACTAGTCTTGTGTCTCAACTTTTGTCTGGAAGAGGAAGAGAGAAGATTTTTATCACGTGTGGATCTGTCATCTCCTTTGTTGAAAAGAGAATAAATATCCTGCCTAAATTATTTTAAAAAATTACTTCAGCTTTATCTGAAAAATATACATTATTCCCTTTTCAAATTAGTCATTTCTGCTACGAATGGCATCTCCTGCCATTCAGTGCCTTAATTGAAACTGTAATAATTGATGCCACCTTTACAGATTTATTTCCTGTAGAAATAGTTTACACAGAGTCACAGATTTGGAAGATAAAAAAAGCATTCTGGTCATGGGTTTGTCTCCTTGACTGGCTGTGGTGATGGAAGTGATTTCCTGTTAACCAGGCAGCCTGGAACTGCAGTGGCACGTGATGAAGCTCCTGATTTACAGGGTGCTTAGCACCCTGAACTCCAGCTTAATCCAGTGGCAGCTTTAGCACCAGTAAATTAAAGTCAAGTATGTGTTTGAACATATTTTATATACTGTGTCACAGCTTCTGATTATTTTCATTGTTGGCTATGCTCAAGCCTACATTATTTTCCCCCTCAGTAAGTACTTTGTGGTGTTTCTCACACCTGTATAAACTCTTACAAAGAAACTGCACAGTAATTGCCCTTCCCACAAAGCTCCTGCTCTTCTTATTCTATAGATGTTTTGCTTTAATGCAGGCAGTATCACGGGGTACACAACCCTGCTGGCAGTGGTCCAGCAATGTTCAGCAGTGATGCACCTGCCTTGGCCAAGTGGCTCAGGTTTGCTGTGTTCCGACCAAGCTCACAAACTGCTTGGAGGGTGATGCCTGTTCACACAGCACAGATCTTGGAGGCACAGAATGTTCTTGAGACATCAGGGCTCATGATAAAAAGGTTAACCAGTGTATATGAGGCAATCAAGTGATCATATGCATGAGTGAGCTGAGACACAGAGGGTATCGTGTTATAAAGCACTGGAATATCCATGTCTGAATAGGAAAACTACCAGGACAATTCACAAGCAGGAGCTGCCCACAAGAGACGTCATTATCACCCACTACTGAATAATATTTTGTGTGCATTTCACACAATAGTTATGATTATTAAAAATAATAATTAAAAAAACCTTCTGAGGACTGCAAATCAAGCATTCAGAAGGTAGACAAATATAATTCTGGCATTTCTTGCACTATTTTGATGCAACATCTTTCTGCTTATGTGTTGCAGTCCAGTGTCTGATTATATGATGGCACACCATTTTTTCCACGTAATCCCTGCATCGTTTAGTGCAGGAGGAGACCTATTCTTTGGATCACCTGGGATCTGAAATAGCTCCATTTGCAAGCTGATAGTTTAAACTCCTAGCAACCCAGACATGCCTACATAACCAGCAAGCTTATCTAAGGTCTTCTGTCTCAGGAAATAAATTAACCCTTTCAGTCCCAAGAGTTAACCATGAAAAAAGAAGAGAAATCAAGTTGCACATGATTTTTATCTAAAAGCATGGCAGATTTTTACTGTTTTTTTTCAATTCGAAGTCTCATTAATCTCTTAAATATTTATTGGCAGTGGGGTGTGAGCAAGAAGAAGTAAGATGTTGTCATAAATGAATTGCTGTCTATTTAGTTTCCTTTGAAAACTGTAGTTTCTATTTATTGTTATGAAAAAGAAATAATTCCCTGTTGAACTTGGACTGCTGTATGGAATACAGGAGCACCACTGCCTTTCTAGGAATGTGTTAAATCAAAGCAGGGTATATTCCTGAATTGAGATTTTTAATAGGAAATTTAAGTGGTTTTGAAACCCTAGTTACTGAGAACGCTGGAGGGGAGGAATGTGTTACTGTATCTACTTCTGAGCTGTATTTTGAGTCTGCATGAGTCGTCAAAGGTGCCTGTGTGAGATGTGACCTTTTCAGTTCGTATTTATTATGTCTTCCCAAATACACACTGTAGCTGTACAGTGCCTGTCAACATTACATTTCGTGAAACTGGTTCTCTGAAGGGAAGAGTTCTCTTTTGATACTTAAATACTCCCCTTCTGAAGCTGGTCCTGGAAAAGGTAAAATCACCATGAAGAAAATCGTAAGAGGGAGAGGAAGACTATGTTTGAATCTCCTTACCCTCTTTCTATTTCAAAATCCTTCCTCCTGTTATTTCATACTTCTCCTTGTGACCTGTTCTTAATAATTTACTTTGTTCTTCTGAGGGCTCTTTAAACAAATGAAATGCAAGTATCTCATCTCCAATAAAGCACCATGCGTTTATTGTGTACAGACCATGTAGGGCACCCCTCTCCTTCCCAGAAGTGCCTCACTACAGCTCCTGGTTGTTGCTACCTGTCCTGATCATGGAAGAAGGTATTAAAATATTTGCAGCCTTTCCAACACCTTCAGTGTCTCCTTCCAACTTGCAAATCTCTAATTATAGCCCTTAAGCCCTGAGTGGGGCTGGGTGTCTACAGCAGGGTGAACATGGAGGGATCAGAGCCACAGACAAGACATAGTGAAATATGTGTTAAACCTATTGAAAACATGGGAAATCTTCTGTTGTGTAACCCTAACTACATGATCAGTGTGCCACCCTCTTTCAACATCATGGGTTGAAATGCTTGTGACCTACACTGGTTTGGTGAAGACTTGTCTCAAAGCTGTGTTAAACAGTTTTGTCCCTTCTGAAAACTCTATCTGCAATTAAAAAAAAATAACTATTATGTGTAAATACAGGATATGAAATTCTGTGAAGTGAATAGTTAGAATTGAATTGTTTTTGATTCTGAACAAGAACAAATGTCAATAGTGTGAAAACAGTTCATTTATCTGGATGTGTGAAAGGGTCCCATCAGATAGTCTGATTTGTGTCATTGCATTTTCTCAAATCTTGAGATTTGACCAGGCTATCAAAATCTCCAACAGCTGTGCAGTTGTCTTTACAGTAATATGCCCTTCCTAAATCCCCCCTGTGAAAACAGCTGTCCCTGGTAGGCTGGGTCTCATCTTGTCTCCAGCAATCTCATCTGTCTTACTGCTTTTCACTGCTGCAGACAGGCTGAAACAGCTCTGAGCACAACTGGACTCTGACCAAGGCCTTTGGGCAATCCCATAATGTTTCCAATAAATCAAAATAAACTGTCCAGCTGCTCTTTCACGTTCTCTCCTTGTGCTGTATGTCTTGTTTGAAATAGGAGAAAGTTTTCTGTGGATTGAGTGTTTTGGCAGGGAACAGAAACAGCCTCCAGAGCGTTCAGGTGGCAAGGCTGGGTGATGGGAGAGCAGCTTGCAGGGATGAAGCTTGGGGTGGCTGTGGGGGGTCCCTGAGTGCCTGGGGAAGGAGGAACCATGGAGGAACACACGGTCTTGAGGTTGTAGGGCACATCCTTTCCACAATGGTGCCACCAGGAGAGCCAGATCTAACTTTTGTTCTAAGGAATTCTTTTGGCTTGCCACAAACATTACTTGAAAATGGGGAGACCAATGTACTGGCTGAGATTTACCACTCGCATGGCTTTGATCTTTGTATTTATCTTCTGTTCACCCATGAAACAGTGATAATTGATCACCTGGAACATCCCTCATAGTCATCTTGGGCGTTCCTCAGATGGGGTGTTGGTGTAGATTAGCCACAGCAGCACCTGCACAGGAAATGCTCTGTGGACCCCATCGCTTTTTGCTTTGCATGGGCTTCAAAGGCTTATGGCTCTAGGGCTGGGATCTGGACTACTATTATTTTTTCATGTATGAATCAGCAGATAGTTCTATTCTTTGTTTCTCATTGAGCAACTGGGGGAAAAAAGCACACGGTCAAATGCAAACGTTTCCAAACTACGTTTTTGGTTGTGGGTTTTTTCGGTGTGTTCTGAATTTCTGCAAAAATTTCTGCAGGTCTAACAGCTATATAATGTATAAATCATTATAAACAAGGCTTGAAAGGAACTTCGCTGTTTATACTATAACTTCCCTGCCCTTTAGCAGTGATGAAAACTGAAAATACCAGTGCATCTTAAATTCAAAGGAGAAAAAAAAAAAATAGATGAGAGATCATAAAGGGGTAACGCGGTTCAGCGAGACTCAGCGTTTGGAATATTAAGCAGATTTGACCCATGCTGAGAAAAGTCTGAAGAGCAAATTCTTCTCAGCACCATCTCTTATGTCAGGACCCTGATTAACAAAGACATTTAAATAATGTCACTGCACTTCATACAATTTGAGCCTATTTTCTCCTTTGTATAGCTTTTGAATGTAATTTTTTTTTTACTTGCCATATTTGACCTCTGTGTCCTAATAGTGGCAGGCAATGATACTTTGAATTATTATGCTGAATATAAATGTAAGCTTCAAAACTAACAGGGCTTTTGTTCCTTTCCTGATGAAAGCACAATTTCGCAGTTGCTTTAAATATTATAGCTCTGAGTCTGCCGTTGCTACTTCTGCTCAGGATTTCTCAGTGAATTCATTAGAGGTGTCTGTTTTCATAGCCTGGCTTGTACAAATAAGGAGCAGGGATTTGAGAGTTCAGGGTGTATCTTGCTGTGCTTAAGCTGCAGCAGCGTTACATATGCAGGACCTGGGTTTATGGTACTAGTGAGGAATAATGCAAGCTGAGCTCAAAATTCTGTCATTAGAGGGTTTAAGTCTCTGAGGCTAAAACTAAGGCCAAGTTCTGATATTTGTTAATTCACCTATGTGAATTAGTATTTTCCAGGGGGCACACGGAATTTTAAAGGTACAGTTCTAGAAAGATAAAGGTAAGGAAAAGCCATATGTGTTTTCCAGGCATGTGAAAATAATTTCAAGGGTCAGTGGCTTCACAGTTGGAATTAACAACATGGTAGCAGAAGGAGGAAGAGAAGAAGGTGACTTCAGTTCCTTTTTTTTTTTTTTTTTTTTTTTTTGGTAATGCAGAAAACAGTGATGTGCAGAGAATGCTCCTAATGAAATAATGTTTGTAGCAATAATGGCTTTTTCTCTTCATTACCAGAATTTTTTAGTTTCTTTTTTTAAATCCTCTGAATAAGATTTGTTTCTAGGTGAAGAAGGGATAAAGGAGAGATGAATGGACTAAACCTGCCTATTTCAAACTGTATCTAGAGATTTAGGGAACAACAACCTTCCAGTGATGATAATTTCAGCTTTCAAGTGGTTTTCTACATTTCTGTTTTTGGAAGAATGGAAATGAATGAACATTTGATTGAAATATCTGAAAATGGAAATTATTTCAGTAAGAACCTGTTCCTCCCTGACTGAATGTGTAATTCTGAGCTTGCCCAAAGCCTCTGTGCTGTTTCGAGGTAGCCTGAACCAAAGGGAAGGAGTGCCAGCTGCCCAGATGGAAACTCTAAATCAGGCAGCACACAAATGTGGGGTTGCCTCTGTGAAAAATACCATCTTTCTGTTGTTTTGCAGATTAGGAACCTGTCATGCTTCATTGCTGTCATACAACCCTAAACATTTTTTAAGGAAATACAGGGAATGGAGTGCAGAATGTGAGATGACTAAACACACTGTTATGTAATAGGGAATTGTATGAGATTTAGATTTCAGTGCAACCCATACCATGAACAGGTTATGTTTCTTCCCTCAAGCTTTATTCTAGCCCCTTAATGCATAGGGAACATTAAATATTTCCCCAATTATTCCAAATGAAGGCTGCCAGTTACTGTTGTACGGAGTCAATAGCACAGGCTGGGAAGGTACTTAGAGAGAATAATTTCTTGCTTCCAGCAGGTTCTCACTCCACTGTCACACAGCCAGAGAGAGCTGGTGAAAGGGCAGCTTTCCAGCATCCTGACACCTGGCTGTCAGGGATTTTCAAACAGGGAGCTGGAATATTGCCTTTTATCAGTTGAGATATCTTCAGGGTTGGGGGATGAAATGAAAGACTCTGCATTACACGTTTGAAAACTTTGTACAATGTGTGATGATTTGCCAGTATTTAGTGGCTGCCATGTAATCTGTCTCTCCTGTAAAGCTCCAAAATATCCTGCTGTTGTTGCATTAAGATAACTATTTAACAAAGCGTACAGGAATTAGAGAAAAAGTGGTAAGTGCTTAGGCATCTTTTATAAGCTTTACGAATCACTGTATGCAGACATCAAACACAAATATAAATTGTAAGAGCAGGGGGTTTATATTTTATTTAGAATAAAACAATACAGTAATATAATAATCACATTTCTTCAAGTCTCTAGGAGCCCAAGAAACCTCTTCATACCAACTACCATGTACCATCCCCAGGGATGCTAGTAAATAGGGTAAAATTGCTGACAGGTTATTAATTCTTTTTTTTTTTTTTGGTGGATGCATTTTAACTGGGAAATAAAAAGTAGCAAAATATCTCATAATCTTTTTGTCTTTGATTTTCCTGAATGTATGCTTGAGACGACATTTTTGCTCATCATCACCATCTAGGCTGTGGGATTTTTGTTTGATTTTGAACTACTCCCATTTCAAAGCCAGTTTTCCATTCTGAGGCAATTAGCAGCCTGGCAGCCATCAATAGAGGGAGACTAATTTTTATTTTTTTTTTAATCTATGATGATTTCTTCTACCAATAAGCAGATTGAATCAATGTTTTTTCCATTTCACTTTGCATTTTATCAATTAATACTGCCCCAAGATTTCATCTGTCATTGCAATGTCATTTCTATGACAAGCTTTGCCAATTATTTTCTGTTTAATTAACATGTTCAGCACCATTTGGAGTGAAACAAGTGTAAGTTTTGCTAAGAAGGAAAGAGTTGTTGGTTCTGGTTAGGGAGGAAGGTGCCCTGATGAGAGCTGTGGGCCAAGTCAGGAGATTCACATGTCCAGTTTTTCCCTAGAAAAACTCCTTGTGAAAGTAGGGAGAGAGGGGTCCTACATCCCCTACTCTCTGTGGATGAAGGGTTTAAGGTGCTGTGGGGATTATAACTCCAAAGAAGAGAGATTTTCCACTGCTGGATCTCCAGGAATTCTCTTTCCCTGTGCTGACAGCATGTCTCCTCACGGAAATTCCCCTAACTCTGAGAAATCCACCATGGGCAAAAAGATGATGTAGTTGCAGCTCTGCTCAGAAGCATGGCATTACCCTAAGCCAGCTGACATGCTCTTGAAGAATACTATTTGCTGTATAATTCAGAAACCTGACTAGACTTCCCCATACTCTTTTAAACCATGACTGTTACAAAAGCAGATGGAAAACGAGGATGCTGCAATGCTTTCCTTGGAAAAGCATTTGGGTTGTGCCATGTCACGCATGAGAGCAAACCTGGACCTTGCTGTTGACAGAGCAGCTCCACTCCTTGGGGATGGGCATCCCACTGATACTGAGCAGACTCTTCCTCAATTCACTGATGACATCCAAGAAGTTAGAGGAGATGTAACAGGTTTTTACTGTTTTGCTAATTGTTGTGTTTCATTTTCCTTGGAATTTGAAGATATAATTTAAAAAATCAAAATTATCGTACACACTTAGGAAACACAAATACAGAGCACATAGTATTGCCTGATGTTATGCTGGAATAGTTTCTGTATTTTGTTAGAATTGGGTATTATAAATCTATATTTGATATTTAGTCTATTTTATATTTATATTTATTTCAAAAGGGACCTAAACCCACATCCAAATCAACTGATTGCTTTTGAGTAACATGTGGATGACCACTGCAAAATGTTCCAGTGCAGAATGGAAGTTAATGGGCTTTGTAGTAGTGTATTTCTCAGAGCTTACAATGAACGTCTAAAAAAGCCATAGATAAGTTTTCCTGTTTTTATTGAACTTTTGCATGTAGAGTAAATTTCCCTTTCTTTCCCTGGTGCTTCTGGTGCATTTTGTGTATGTTTATGTCGTGTGTGTTCCTGAACAGGTTTTTAGAATTTGGACTTGGATCCAAACACATGAATTCTTCAAGGGCAAAGGCAGCATCACTTTAATTGATTCTGCCAAGCATTTAAGAAGAAGTGACATTTACCAGGGCTTGTTTTGAAGATTTATAAATGCAATATAGATTTGGCAAGAATAGCTGCTTCAATAAATGTTGTGTTGCAGCCTGTGAGCATGGGCTTTACCACCAGTGGATTCATGAGCACTGTGTCATCCAAGTAAAAATAAATATTCAATAAACAATTTATTAGGGATGTGAGTTCACTTCTGCTTCATTCCACTTGAAAAGTCTTGACATCTGTTGCCTGCATAGTGGTATTAAGGACACAATGAAATGAAGACAAATTAATTGTGGAATTGTCAAAACTGTGTCAGGGAAACTTTTGCTGGCAAACAAAAATGATGCGGAGATGAACAGGAGAGGGACTATATCCAGGCTGTCTACATGGGGGTGTCTGGTGGAACAGCTGGGGATAACTAATCCCAACACCTGACTGCAAGCTATTCTTTCATGGGCCTGATATTCATTTTAGGAAAAGTGTTTTGCATTTCTCAGGGGCATCTGAAGAGCTTACACTAAAAGTAAACAGTATTTACAACTGTTATGATCCTCATTTGGACTAGCCAGATTTGTTTGATATGGTGTTAATGTGAATAATAACAGGAGTAATAAAATATCACATAGTGCTTCCTATGTCTGTTAGCAGTGAGGCCACGTACTGTGGGGAGAGTGGGAAAGGGTCTATTTTAGCTTTTTCAATTCAACAGTTGCACATTCCCATCCAGGAACAATCCCATTCAGGAATGTTTTTGTGCACCAACTCGTCCAACCACATCCTGCAAAGCCCCACACCATCCCAGGCTGCACAAAAATTGGGGCAAAACCTGTTCTGGGCAAGCATCTAGTTAAACCTCACCAGTACTGATCGAGAGAAAGGTTTACTGGAGTGTGTTTATCCACACAGAATAAACTGCTCAGTCTATAGGGAAATAAGTGGATCTGCTTCTGTATCAGGTACCTCTGCAGGAATCCTGGGAGGCATTGGAATGTGCAGGAGAGCTGCTCTGGGACAGGGACACCTGGGGACTGCAGCACACCTTGTGCTGGTGGTGGTGCTCAGGCAGCTGAAATCTGGAGTGTTGGGACAATCTTA
>JAWWLZ010000082.1:8517414-8549440 GCA_035041345.1 Poliocrania exsul | reverse complement strand
ACATCAATGAGAGTTCAGCAGTTACCTAAAATGGGGGTGAGAAGTGCTATGCAGAGCTGAAAGAGCAGTTCTGCTCACAAGCATTTAAAAATACATGAAGAACTGCAGATCTGAGATGAATTTGCTAGAATAAGTGTAACCTTATATCCACTTAATTTGCTTTACTGATTTAAGTGCTGGGCCATTTTCGACCAATTCTACCTTGTTACAGGTGATGTTTTAATTCCCAGACTGAAGACACTTCAGTCCTTTCCCAGGAACTGTGCTTTTCATAACAATAAGGCTGTCATCCTACTGTTAGCATGAAAAGAAATGGATAAAATAAAATGAGAAGGAAAACCTGCTGATTTTAGATGCATTCTTAACTACTATTTGGACAGTGTCTCTATTCTTAGCATTTTACAGTCTAGTATTACAACCAATTTCTGCATACATAAAGAGATCCTGTGTTTGAGATAAATGAAAGATAGTGTAGAGTGGTGGTAAGGAAACTTGGAAAGGAATAAGAGAAAGGGAGAGAAAAATGGAAGAGATTTTGACAGAAAATTTACTTAGAGAGATTGGCACTTCTTAGTCTAAATGGAGATTGTAGAGGATTAACTCAGCAGAGAGAGCTGTTTTGCAGTGTAGAACTAGCATCAGACCTTGTGGGTTAAATTTGTAATAGTTACATGCCCCTTTGTGGGGTTGTCAGCTGCCACAGCTGGGTTCAAAGCTCGGTGAAACAAGCAAAGGAGTCTCATCTTTATTTTAGTATCACTATTTTGAGTGCATGTGAATATTTCTTCATGTTCATGAAAACTCCTTGGGCTGACAGCGCTGAGGAAATGTCTGTGCATAGTCCAGGGTCAGAAGGAAAGGGAGGAAGAGAAGGTGCACATTTACTCACCATATATTATAGTTGATTGGTTTTTAAATAAATATATCACAGCCTAGACACTGCAGAAAGACATTCAAGTTAAAGGTGTGATTGGCCATGAGTTAAAGTTGACCATTAATACAAAGCCGAAACCACACAAGATGACCACCTTAAAAAGCATTTCTGTGAACAGAATTACCTGTTTTCAGGTTGAGGGTCAGCAATCTGTGGAAAGGTTTATACAACATGGTGAATAGCATGGGACTTACCTCAAGGATTTGGGAAGCTTGCATGTATCCATCCTGTTACAGTCTTTGGAAAGTAGTCTGTTCTAGGTGGAAGTCAATACATACATTTTGCATTATCATATTATTCTTTTATTACTATCAGCTCCAGTGACGGAGAAGTCTTATGCAACGCTTAGAAACTTTCTCTTGTAGAAACCAATTATTTGTAACTCTCTATAAGAGCTGAAAGAAAAGTAAGGAAACATTGCATACTGAGTCCTGTGAGAGCATTTTATAATCTCCTTGGCAAATGAAGCACTCATTTGGCTTTTTCAAATAATAGAAATTTCAAAAAACTGAAGCAAAAAAGCCTTCCCTCTACCTTCTGGGATAGTTACTTAAAGTAAATTAAAATCAGGGCTTTAAGCAGATCATGCTGGTAATTTAATTCTGTGGAGATTAACACTTCTATGTATAATAAAACAATATATGAAAATTTGAAGCCATAATCCTTAGGCAGCCCTTTCATCTGTTCATTCAAACAGAAGCTCTTTGCCTGTGAGTAAAGTGCTGCTGAATGTAGCACTGAAATTCTTCAGTATTAGAAAACCCACAAGAAGCTCCAAAAGAGGACAACAATCTCACCAATACAAGTCTGGTGCTCGGCACTGGAAAAGGGAAGGGAAAAACAAAAGCTCCTGAGGACTTTCAGGAGAGGATGTTCCTACTGAAATGTGTTGGACAAAAGTGGTGATGACTTTTCATAACCCTCAGTCACCTCTTCAATTATAGTCTGTACCAGATTCTTGTCATCTAGAAGGCAAACACAAGGTTTGACCAGAGCAAACAAATTCAATTAGAGGAAGTTTTCATGGAAGTGTAGTGCAAAGTGTCTTGAGAGTTTCTTCCAATTTTGTAAAAACTGTCTTTAGTCACAATTTTCAGTACAAATGAATACTCCGATACAAAGGTACAGGGAAATTAAAAGGCTGTGGTTTAAGAGCAGATTTTAACTTCTCTATTACTATTTTTGCCATTAACTTGTCATTGCAAGCTGTATTGCAAAATTGGTTTTGGACAAAGGTCTATTTTAAGAGGAAAAACTAGGATTTTAGATGCAATCTTAAGTAGAAAAAGACAGCAATATCAAATGAAAGACTTAATTTTCTTATAAACACAGCAACCTCACCATTAAAGCTGCAATTTTGACTTAGCTGGAGCTAAAACATGTGAACATTATTAGGTATGTCCTTGAGCTTTGAAAAAGGAGGTCTGGTATGAGAACAAGTGCAGCTCCTCAGGAGAATGTGGAAAGGCAGCCTGCAGAAAGACATGTCTATACATTGACCTGTCTGTTGTGAAAATAGAGAAGAAAGCCAATCATTCCCAATTCTGCAGACATTCTGACAGCTAAAGCAGGCATTAACAATTTGCAACACATGGCATGGGGGATGAAAGTCTCTGAGCTCTACAGTGGAAAGTTTCCTGGCTGAAATGAAGGAGCAGTTGAAGGTAGCTCAGAGCAAAACCTATTTTATAATCCATGTTAGGGACAAAATGGATAACATTACTAAAAACTGGCAAAAAAATAATGTCACAACTCAAAAATTGTCCCTGTTCTGGTTTGAAGTCTGAATAATTCTGAGGTTTTTCAGCCTTTATTATGGGGATTTTCCTGACAAAAAAAGAATGAAGTTTTAATATATAAGTTTCTGCCAATGTAGAATGATCTCCTGCCTCTTTGACTGAATTTGGTATGCAAAAATAATTGTTGTTAATATATTGATGCAGAACTAATAATTTTGGATTTCAATTGGAAGAAGTTGGAAGAGCATCCTGGTGTTACCTTGTGGGATGCAGGTTCTGCTGGACCTGTCTGGTTCAGCCCCAGCCATGCTGCTCAGGAATATGAGCAGGAATATTTGCAGAGCCAAATCTTCAGGCAGTCAGAACTGTTGTTTCTTTAAACATTTCTTCAAACATCTTTTATTTACACCAGAACTTCTCAGCAGTGTTAAAAAGCTGTTGTTTTTCTTCCTTAGGCTTTCAGAGGGAGGGAAGATTATTTGTATGAATAATTCTGAAATAGAATAAGTTGAGACAGAGAAGTAGCAGATAAATATTCTCAACCCTTGCTTTTATTATTTACATGCATTAAAGATGTGGTCAGGGATATTTGGAGAGACATCAAGTTCCTCTAAAATGGAAAACAGAGTCAAAACTACACAAAAGAATGCCATTACTTTAAAAAAAATGAATAGCTGAGAAAGGGAAATATGTATTTGAATTTTGTTTATTTTTCAATAATTCTGTGTAATTGCTATAGCAGCAAAGCCAATTAAGCAGGTTAAGTGAAATTGTATGATAAATGTGAAAACAATTTTTACTTGAATTTTGGAGACAGAAACTAATATATTCTCTAGTGTGAATCTGTGAAACTGTTTTCTTCGCTATTTGCTTGTTTTTTATTTGATTTCAACTAATAAAATAATTCTTAGACAAGTACTGTCTGTTGACATAATCCTTGAGTGTTAAACATGAACATAAGCAAGAATAATTTCATTGTTATTTGTGTAGTTGTGGGTAATAATAATAAACTCTTCTGTGCAAAGATCTGGGAAGACACCAGATGACACTAAGACTACATCACATCTGGAGCACATCCATTGTTTTGATCTGCAGGTTGAGTTTACTGAAGGTATTAATGCCTTGTCTTCACTGTCTTTATACCAGCATTCCCTTTTCACATGCATTTTGGTTATGGAATTCCAGTTGAAATAAGAAAATATTTAAACCTTGGGCTGACATCATTGAAAACTACCTGAAAGGATGTTGTAGCCAGGTGGGGATTGGTCTCTTCTCTCTGGCAACCAAGAGTAGGACAAGAGGGCATGGGCTTTAGCTCTGCCAGGGAAGGTTTAGGGTGGATATCCGGAAGAAGTTCTTTACAGAGACAGTGGTCAGGCATTGGAATGGCTTGCCCAGGGAGGTGGTGGTTTCTCCACCCCTGGTGGTTTTTAAAATAAGACTGGATATGGCACTTAGTGCCATGATCTGGTAATCAAAGTGGGGTTGGATTAAGGGTTGGACTTGATGATCTCAGAGGTCTCTTCCAAACCTACTGTGATTCTATGATTCTATGAAAAGTGCTGCTGGCTGTTTTTCATATGGTCTCACTACCATCAGTGATGTTCAACTGAGAGCAGTTTTGCATCCGTTGCTGCTGCTGTTGTCACAGTATTTACACCACTGCAGTGTCCGCCAGAGTCCCCCTCTTTCCTGAATTGTCCGTCGGTGGGAATGCAGGGCTGGGAACGCGGGGCTGGGAATGCAGGGCTAGGAATGCGGGGCTGGGGACGCAGGGCTGGCTGATGGGGCGCAGTGCCCGCTCCGTGCCCGCCGGTGACATGGAACTAACGCGGCGCGGGAGCTCCGCGGGGACTCCGCGCAGCCACCGCAGCGAAATCGCAGTAATTGGGTGGTGGGGCCGGGGCCGCGCGAGGTGCGAGGGCACAGCCAAAGGGCACAGGAATCCTCACATGTGCCCCTGCTCGCCCCTCACTCTGATTGCAGCTGGCAGCGCGGCGTTCTGGAGCCTCAGTGTGCTGCTTTATCCAGCTCAGTGTGGGGGAGAGGTTTTTTGGGAACTGAAACAATGCTGGAAAATGATTGACATAAGGTGAGCTTTAGGCATGCTGAAGTTCCTGAGAGTGTTGCATAAGAAACAGTAAAATGAACTTACTGACAAGGGGATTTTGGGTTTAGTTGAGATTTATATTTTTCATCAGTGTGTTATTCTAACTCTGATGTGAGTTAGAGCTGAGAGGGCATATTCCCTTAACTTTACTTTCTTAAGCTCTACAACAAGTATTCTGTTTCTCTTTCATCTATTTGCTCTCTTTTAATACCATACTTACTTTTTTTTTACAGCATTAAGGATGGTCATGAACTTATATGATTGAAATGATTTAGGGGCAAAGGTTAAAATAGTGCTGCAAGAGAAAAAAAATACTGAAGATAACAGAGTACACACCATTCTCATGACCAGTGGGAACTGGGATAACAATTGTTTCTTATTTTCCTTTCTTATTCTCCTTTACTGAAACATAGTTTTATGCAGGCATAAAAACTTGTGTTGCTCAGGACTGAGAGGTGAATTTTCTGTGTGTATGCAGGTACCATGGATGAACTGCAAAGTCTTAAGTGTGTTGTTCTTCAAAGTTTATGTCATTTATTGTGTATTCTTTAGCTTTTAATAGGGTTAGTATTGGCTTAGATTTGGCAAAACTCTAGTGATTTTGGACACATAGTTCATAAAGCAATACTTTTGTGGCTACGCTAATGATTTTAACATATATGTATTTTAGCTGAACTTTTTATGTTGCACATTCTTCTAAACTTGAAAGTTATTTTTTCTTCTGCCTGAATTTATAAAACAAACAAACAAACAAACATATAGTGCTAGGTAACAGAGAACTTAACATACATATATATATATACACACACATATAAAGTGTATATATATACACACACATATATAACACTTTTAAAACTTTCTGAAACTTTATTTTAATAACAGCACACCAAAATAATCATGGGTTCATGGTGACTCATTTTGTGTGTTCACATAAAAACATGCTCTGAGCAGCCTTAGAGTTAGGTTTTTGAAACTATTTGAATCCATCTTATTACATGGCACATCTGAAAAGGTGAGATTTGCATTTGAAAAGGATGAATCAGAACTAAACCCAGATTAGACAGAGATTCTTCCCCCTCCCAAAGTCTGGAGTCATTTTCTGTAGCCACTAATATCTAATGTGGCTTCAGGTAAAGTGTTCCCTCAATAAACTTGAGTAGCAATTCTTATTTAAGCAAAGGAGAAAGAAGGATCACAAGTGAAGTGTCAGAGAGCTTTGTGTTCCTTGAAGTCTTCATGCATGCTCACATTGGTTCCAGACTTATTATTATTTTCATTAATGAAAAAAATATGAAATATGGGATGCAGTTCACCTAAGTCTTGCCCAAAAGGGAACTCTTTTCCTAAAGCTTGTGTAAACCCCAGATAACAGCACAGTTGGAATGCTTCCTAAGCCTGTCTAATCTTACACCCAACTTATTTTTCTCCTCCTGAATGAAAATTGGATAAATATTAAAGGAATTTTAGCTTCTTCATGCTCAGAAGTGTCTGCTTTGGCAGAATAGATAAATCTCCTACTTAAACTTCTTTTTTAATACTGGACTTCAGTAAACAGACAATAAATTCCACCTAAATACAGTGGAAAAATTTGAAGAGCCCACTGGATAAAGCACCCATCCAAGGAGCAAGGTGGCCAAGTTCTGGATGCTGCTGGGGCTGGTGATGCTTTAGCTGCATCCAAAGAAGTTGCCCATACCAACAGTCCTGATGGCAGCAGATGGTGATAAACACGTGTGTGTGTGTGTGTGTGTGTGCATGTGTGTGTGAGAGAGAGAGAGAGAAACAGGGACTGAACCAGAAATCCCCTTTCCCAGTTCTAACCTCCCTTCCTGGTTACAACCAGATCTGACTCCTTCCATCTGGTGCTAGAGAAGACTGTTCTTTAGGTGGCTTCTTAGGGGAAGATGGTATCAGATGGTATCAGGAAGATGTATCTGGAACTTTTATCAATATTCATTTGAGAGATTTGCGGTGTTTTGCTGCATGTGGCATAAAAGCAGAATTTCTCTTCAATTATGTGATATTTAGCTATTAGATAATTACAGATAATTGCATGGGCAAGTTCTGTGAACTGAAATGTTACTGTAACATCTAAAAATCTACAAATGGGGTAACAATTATGTTGGGAGTTATATCATTATTCCAAGTATAATTACCATGAGATTGGCAGCGCATGTACTTAACGAGTAATCACTGGAATTTGCCTTCATAGTTGCACTTCCCTTAGTTGTAAAGTTCTTTGTCACAAAATTTAAATATAAAGATAACATAAATTAACCTCCATGTGTGTTATACTGAAATTGCAGTACTGGCTCCTTAAAGTTTTAAACCCAGAGTTTTGTGGGGAAACAGGGAAGGGACAGTGTGATGTGAGTGAGGAGAAGTGAAGCAACCAGCTATGGGGATAACTCCTTTCCACAGCTGTCCAAAATAACCCTTTTACATCTATTAAAGCTAGGTTGTAACTAGCTAAAATTCTGCTGAGTCCAAAGGCTTTCAAAATGTCCTTACATGATTTACTGTCTTCCTTCCATTGCAAGGAAGTTTCATTAGCAAAATTTCATTAACAAAATTTTGTACAGAAGAGAAAAATCTGTGGCTCACTCTCGGGTTCCAATTAAATCAAGCTTCTTTTTTTACCTATTTTTAATATTGTTTATATAGGAAACATTTTTTGTCAAACTTCCAAGTTATTAAAGAGTGGATCTCCTTTTTTTCTTTCTTTGTTCATTATTTATCAGGTTTTACCTGGCGAGATGATTATACACAGCATGTTATTGGTCAGGAACTCTCAACCATTCACAAAATCCACAGCAGACGCCCTGATGTGTTTGCATCTGAAGGATCTGACACAGGAAGGTAAGTCTTCTGTGTTTTTGCCTGGTAGGTTTTTGGAAGGGTTTGCAAATGATAAAGAATACGTTGGCACAGAAGTGAAATTAAAAACGTCAGCAAAACCACTATTTATATTATAGAGGGAAAATAGTCATACAACACATTGAACACACCAGTGTTCAGTGGACAGAATGAATTTATACCATGAACCTTGTTTTTCTGATTTTCAGGTTAAGAAAATACACTTTCTACTGTTAATTAAGGTGTCAGAATGCAAAACATTGGGCCTTTCACTCAGTGTATGCATTTTCTAGTGTCAGTTCAGCCATCTCTACTTATGACTGGTTGAAAAGGCAGATTTATACAGTAGCTCACTCACAGGAGACATTTTATTCTGGACTAGGTATTTAGTGACATTTTGAACAACTAGCTGTATTTTCAAAGTCAAATTCTTCCAAAACATAGCTATAATTGATTTCATGGCCACAGATTCCCTGTAGAAGTTGCAAAATTTGTCCAGGGAGAGATTCGTGGAAGTTCCCATGACAGAAAATGGCTTGAAATGTATTGAGGGGTGACTTTGCAGTTATTGGTTACAAGAGACACATCTACGATTCTCTAAAATAATATGTTTGTAGAACCTGCAATTATATCATCTCCATATACAATTACACATATAAAGATACTGTTTTACCTGGTCTGTTCTGTCCCACAGGCTTTTAAGTGCTACCCAACCACACAAATCCCAGAAGGAAATTTTAGGAACATTAAAAATGACAAAAATTTGCTTTCTCCCATATGATTTTAAGAAATAAAATCTCAAAAGTAGTGAAATTGAAAGAAAGTGATTTTTATTAAAAAACTTTCCTCATAGTGGGGTGGAGTTTGAGTTTCTAGCCTTGCTGGGCAAGGTATTGAATGCTGGACTTCGGATCTTCATATACTGCAGTATGTAGTTTGCATATACTTTTCTATATTGCTGTTTTATGGAAATAAAATTGCTGGGTAATTGATATTGCTCAATGGCTTTGGCTGTGTTTGCCTCACTTTGTTGTGATTTAACTCAGAATATTTGACCCTTGTATTTTCATATTTGCTGATTCAAAAGCATTCCTTAAAATCACAGCATCATATAGTTCAGAAGTGCAGCATAAAGAGCTTCCAAAGAAGATAGTGATCTATAGATTATCGTAAAGGTGATAACAATATGTTGTTGAATCCATAAACATGTTTTCATTACTTAGATACACAAACAGCCATTACTGAATGCATTACTCTCTGTATACGGTATCAGAAATTATTTTCAGTGTCTTCTGAGGGATATATTTTTAGAATGAGTGTACCTAAAACTTTTATTTCATGAAAGTAAGACAAAATCAGCCAGATTTCCATGAGATCAAGACTATATTCTGCAGAGTTCCAAATTCATAGTTATATAAATATAAAAAGTATAAGAAGAAACAAGAAATAATTTAGGGTTTAGATTGAAAACTTTTAGAAGTTCCCGTTGTGATCAGCTTTGAGATGTTTTGCATTTTTAACTAGAACTATATGTTAAAAAATAATCCATTTTGTGTATTGACACTTCAGGAACATCAGAATTTCAAATGTATTCACATATAGAAGTTCCTATTGTGGATAGATTTTCTGCAGCTACCAAGCTGTGCTTCTGAAAGCATTATCTTATGTGCCAACAGTTTAAAGCATTAATTGATTTTTCTGGTTGTCCATTTGCAAAGTATTCTGTAGGTCAGGGAACAGTTGGAAATTTGATGCCTTGTAGGCTCTGATCGAGTGTGTTGTGTGTTCGGTGTGCTCAATGTACTTGCTAGAATCTTATGAGATAATACTTAAATAATTAAAAAAGCAACTTAGTGTAGGTATATAATTATCAAAGAAACATTATGGCAGGAAGACCTTTTATTAAGGGTAACGTGTGTAATAAGACAATATGAAGTCATCCTAATGAGTCATTAATCCCCACAGAGCTGGTGAGAGCAAGAAAATAGACTCAGACACTTGAAAGGTAAATTGACTTAGGCTAAATTAGCGCATATGAAATCTGATGAAACAGAAGACATGGATTTCATCTCAAAAAAACTGCTGAAACTGGGAGTTTGATTTCAAGATGAAAGTTCTTTCTTTGTTGGCTAACTGGAGTGTACGTGGTATTTCCTGGGTCCTTATTAAATTTCAAAAAATCCTCTCTTGAAAGAGGATTCAAGATAAAGGAAAAAAGTCCATTCTGCACTCAGGGAATAAATGTCAGTTGTGTTCATTGGTGCAATTAGGCAAAACCACAAACGTTTCCAGCAAACTTCAATGTATGAAATGGGGTATAGCATTATTTCTATAATAAAACCATCATTAAGTCAGTAATAAGATTCTCTCAGCATTTAAAAGGGAGACATTTATTCTAAAAAGTGTGGTATCTATTAATGGTGAACACTCTAGAAATAGCTGAGGTGCAGTAATTTAGAGATTTCCACACAAAAGCTTCCAAAGTGCTGGGTTTTGTAGGAAACAGACAATTATTTCTGTGGATAAATAATTATATGTGGTATTGTCTTTTTACTCTAAAGTTCATTGTGTGAAAAGTTATTTTTCAGAACAAATTGAAACTGGAAATACTTCCAAATAAGTGCATAACAAGAACTCAGCTGACCGTGACTTCTCCTTCTCACCAAGTGCTTTTATATATTTTTCTTTCACCCATTTTCCAATATCACTCTGTCAAATTTAAAAGAAATATTTTAATTCAGTTGCAATAATAGCTCACTTAATGCATTTTCATTTGTGTATTCACAAAGTGAACAACAGTGATATACTGGCGAACTGCAAAAATGTTTTAAAAATCTTTCAGATGTATTAATAGGATCTTATTAAAGTTGTCATTAAATGAGATGTAAAGCTTTGTAGTCTTTTACATTTCAATTGTTTAAAAGTTTATAGCATAAAATATCACATCTAATGTGGAATGTAAACACGAGTGCAACTATTTTCTCCCTAAGAAAAATGAGAAATCACAGACCCCAGATTTTGCTTTTACTACCAGTGAAAGTGATTATATACTGTAAATAATGGTTTCAGAAACCAATCTAAATACTGTCTTTTGTCTGTGCATTCAGTTCCCATTGGCTTCAGTGGAAATCCTCAGGGCAGAATTCAGCCTGTTTTTTTTTTCATTTTCCCTCTCTTTTCAAGTTAGTGAAGAAAGGAGAAGATAGGTGTTGGAATTAATCAATGAATGAAAGATGAGTGTTGGACACTGGGATCCCTTCTATGCAGAGCCTCTTTGGATTAGTTCATCTCTACTGAAGCACAAAGCACACTGCCCAGCTCTTTCTGAAGCTGCAGGATGGTTTTAGTCTGGCTTTAGGTTGAAAAGGAGGTGGATAATGTTACCTGCATGTCCACCCTCCATCATAAGGCAGAATTTAGAGCTCTGGAACAAGATAAAAATGCAAACAGCATGAGAAGGAAGCAAAACTTATGGTAAATTCTATCAGGTTTGCTAAGTGCTCTGTGCAGTAACCCTTCTTTTTCCTAAAGTTTTTGTGCCTGATGGGAACCTGCCCATTTTACACCGGGAAGAAGTGGAGGAGTTTGGTATTTCAAAGTGAGCAACCCTGTTAGCACTGCTGGTTGCAATGCCACCACAGTTAATTACGTTATTAATTACATTTATTGGTACTAATTTGGTAGGTACATACATTTGATATAACTGTAAGCATGGAAGGAAGTCTGTTACTTTGTGCATAAACTAATAGAATTAAACCCCAGATCTGGAAAATAGTGTAATGATGCTCTCTCAGGCTGTGCCCCTACAAAAGTACAGAGATGTGGGCTGGTAAAATAAATTTTTATTTACAGTGACAGAGAGATTTTGAAAGTCAAATTCCTTCCCTGAGCTGGAGAGCTTTTCCACCTGGAACTGTTCTTCACTGGAGAAGTGTGTGGGCATGTGGGTAGAAAGCGGTGACACCAAAAAGGTGATTTCCCTCAAAACAATGTGTCACTCACAGGGAAGGGAGTGCTCTGGGAGCCCTCTCTGCTTTCTTGCACAAGGAATGAAATAGTTACTGATGCTGACATTTAAATTATCATCATCATTGACATGTTGTTGAGATAGATGAGGACAGCTGGTAATAATTCAGATTCATCACACACAGCACTCTGAATCCCATGTAAACACCTCTACACTGCTGTTGTTTAATCACATTTTTAGCTTTTCTTTGCGAACGTCACCAAGATCTGTCTAAACCACTCAGGAAACACCACCGTTCTGTGAAACCCAGGCACATGAGAAGATCAGAAGAAATACTTGTTCCATCTCATTATTCCCTTTTCAAGCCTTTTGCTGGAACTTAGTTGCACTATTATTTCTGCATAGCCAATAGTATCCCTGTATTCTGTAAATTGGTGCAGGGCCAAATTGATGTTGAATCTCATCATCATCCAGCTTTTTTTTTTTTTAAATCTTAGAACCATCACATATTTCTTTGGGGTGCAATTTATTCATGCATATTTTCTTTTTACAAGCGTTTCCTTTTCTTCTGAATGTGGCTTTGCCTTGATGTGGCATTTTATTTGATTTACTGCAGAATCATTAGCTTTGATTCATGCTATAAATTGTTAATAGCACAAGATTTTTTGACTAATTTTGCTGAAACACTGAATTTTCTATACTTTTGCGGTTGCTAAGCTTTTGAGTGACTTTTTTGTTAAGTATTGAGCTAACTTCAGTGGGTTGCAATGGATTTTTAATTGGCCTGTTTGTATATTGGACAGGCTGATAACTCTTTTTTCCTTGCTCTTTCCATGCAGGACTTTTGGACAGAATGCAGATAATGAAAGAAATTATGATGGGGAAAATGACGTGAACTTTGCCAAGTCTCTTCAGCAATACCTTAAATATCTCGGTATTCTCTCCCAGTCTGCAGCTACAAATTTGAATCCAAGGAAGACAAGTGACAAAGCTTCTGTCAAGGTAGTATTTTTAATGTGGTTCCTATATTCTGTGATTTTGGCTTCCTTCTCAGAGTTCTTCCTATTTTTCACCTTTCCCCTCTGAAGACCAGACCTTGTTTTTTACTGCCTCCTCCAATAGATTATCATAACTGCACTAACCAAGTTCTCTCAAAATGGGTCATCTTCAGCATTGTAAATGCTTCAGCTCTTCAGATCTGGAGCATTTTATCTTACCTAGGGATGGTTTGCATGTGATGGAGCAGGAAGAGTGGGATAAACGTGGTAAGATCTTCACTGGCTGATCTGAAAACCTCTTACAGCATCTGAACTGCTCCTCTCCCAAAACCTGGCTCAATTACTATGTGAATTCTTGCTGATGTTTATACTTTTGAGTGAAATTAATATAATCTTTAGGCAGATTTTAGTAATGGGTCTGATTAATTGTGCCTCAGCATTTCTTACCTCTTACTGATCACAAGGAAAGCCTATTGTGACCAATTAAGGTTCATATATATATGTTATAAATGTAGATAGCTAGGAAGATACATCACAACCATTAAATCTTGAGTATTGACTATGTTAAAAACCACAAAAAAAGCCTATTTGAGAACTAAAACAGTTTTTGCCCTTGCTAGTGAAAATCTTTCTCTAAGATGGAGCTTGATAAATTCATAAAAATTAGATGAAGGGTTGGCATGTGCCAGGCCCTTATAGCCCTGTATCTTTTGCTCAAAAAATGTGCACTCTATGATTTAAATAAACTGATCTGCTATTACAGCAATCCTTTCCAAAAACATTATATGTACTATTTGCATGCATAGAGTGTAAATGCAACAACCTCAGCAAAAAAAAAATATTGAGAAATTTTAGGAAAAACATCTGGTGAAGAGAATATTATGGCAAAACCAAACTGCCAGTTCATTCCAGGGACTAACTGAGAGCCACCCAACTACTACAGTGTATGTGCAAGAGCAGCTCCTGACAACAGCACCAGCTGGAGCAACCATTTTGTCATGGTTATTATTCTTGTCAGAAGCACAAGTTTCACTGTTTGCAGTTTCACTGACTGACATTCAGAGCCTTATGATTTATGGTGTGTGTCATGAGGTGCTCAGCTGGGGCAGGAGGAGCTTGCAGGCAGCACCAAGGCAGCTCTGAGGAGGGAACAGGGACCACCGTCACGGTGCTTTCCCTCCACCCTCTCCTCATGGGCTGCAGTGAGGATGCTCTGTTTGGAATCACTGGTTTTCAGAGGCAAGAAAACTTGCTCAAGAAGTGTTTCAGTGGGTCTGGGGCTGTCATGCAAGTTCATAAATAATCCATATGGCTGAGACCTTCTGTGGGGAAGCCTGCTGTGATAACACCACCCACCAACCTTATCGAGTGTTGCCATGGAGATGGGTACTCTGAAGCCTGGGGGGAGTGGGATAAAGAGGAGAAAATCTGGAAAAGAGGCACGTATAGGAGCAAACTGTACACTTGTATTTATTAAGGAGCATTTTAAAACAACAGACATTGACTCAGATGTGTTACCTGTAATTTAAAATTTAAAAAAGGAAAGCAAAATTATCTTAATAATTACTAATCAACCATGAATTTTAAGTGATCCTGTTGACGTTTCCCTATCCACGGCAAATAAAATGCAACTGCACTTCTTTAAAAGCAAGAAGAGGGACATGGTATTTTTATCTTGATTCATTGTTTTATTAATGGATGTACATTTAAACAGAAGAGAAACCAGGATTTTTGCTGATCCAGGAAGAAGCCAAACCCCAAATTCAAATTTAATAATTTGAAAAGAGAAGGAAGGAAGGAAGGTAACTCTTTGATCTGCCTTTGATATGGTCATACCACTTGAAATTGAAAATGGCTACCTTATGCATGCTTCAACAAAATATTGGTACCTTATTTTTTGTATTTAATACGTAGATAAACTAAACCCCCACATTAAATAATTGTAGCAAGAGCTCATTTTTGCCCTTTTCTGATTAAAAGTAAGGACAAGACAGAGGTACTTTACGCTATTTAAGCTTAGAATGGCAACTTTTAGGCCTTTGCCCTTCTTAAAAATAATTTTCTTTCAAGCATACATTTACCTCTGTCACTTCATTTCTGCAGTCAGTGAATAGGAGATGTAACACTGCTCTGATTGCTTTGATGCCTTACCTGCTATGAAGTACTGCTGAATCTTGCAGAAATTTAGTGCTTCCAGACAGACTTCCTGAGTGGATTCTGATTTATTCCAAACCTGACATAAGAGGTCTCTGGCCAAGTGTAAAACAAAGGAAGATAAAAGACAAAGAGGCTTTAAAATATTATTATACTCTGAAAGTGTTATTTTATATCTTAACACAAATATATTTAGTCAAACTGTTTTACAAACTTCCAGACTTTAGTTGTCTTACTGTCTTCCACATGTATTATGAGAATAAAATTACTGAGTAGATACCACACAGACAGTTATGCACAAAGTTGTAAAATAAGACATCACAAAACCTAAAGCAGGTGACTTTTGTCCTCTTTTCTGTGTTCAAACAACTGCCAGCTTGAGGCTTGATACAGCAGTGACAGAAACAACACCAGCAAACTTAAATCATGTGATGGACCAAAATTCCTATAACATCTGCCACTTATTGCAAGAGCTTCTTTGAATGCTTTTTGAAGCACTTGAAGTTCATCACTAGCTCAGAATTTTTCACAGTATTTAGGCACTATCTACTGCAGGCTGTAATCTAGCTGGCTGATAATGACTCTGCCAGGGGATAAACAGCAGCAAATTAGGAGCTTTGGTGGGTCTGTTTCCTGAGGATTACAGTTGTCAAGAAAATTTCACTTTAGTTCCTCTGAAAAGAGTTGTTCAGAAAATGGGCACTTGGTGGCATTTGTTACTTAAGCATTTGCTAGTGGGGTTTTGTGATGATTTTCCTGGTTTCTCCCCATAAACACACAGACACAGACACACACACACACATACACATACACACACAGACACACACACACACTTAGGCTGTATGAAAGTTTTACCCTTCACAAAATGCTGTGTTATCAGTCTTTTTGATCCCTTTCTACCAAGCCTGGATATAGTATGGAAGATAACATACAGCCAGGCACATACTTGTATGAGGAAGCTTGATTTATCTTAGCCACAGAGGCAAGAAATGCAGACACTTCAAACCACGTGTGAATTCCTGCCCTTCTCCCCTCCAGCTGGAACAAACCCCTCTCATATCAAAACACCCCAAACCCTAAAGAAACCACTGCACTGTTGGCATTGCTACAGAAAGGGAGGAGCAGGGGTTTGTTGGGCTTGGAAGGACAGCCCGTGGCTGGTGTTGCTAAAGCTCATCAGCTGCAGAGGAGAGCTTGCTGGCTTTGCTGCTGCTGGTGTGAGCACTGGACAGCAGGGCCATGGGGGGCCTTGAGGAAGTATTTAGATGAAGGAGGTGCTAGAAGAGAAAAATAGCTTTGTCCACAGTGACAGATGCAACTAAGCTGAACAGAGGCAGCAAGAACGATCAGTATGGACACAAATACTCTTGTTGTCTACTCTTCAACAGCTGTTAGCCAAGGCAGTGAGGGATGTCCTTACAATATAGTTGTTTTAAAAGTCCAAATGCCTGCTTTTGAACAGTCACAGGAGATTTCAGTTGTGCTGCTTTCATCCAACCAAGAAAACTTTTTAGTTGTCATGGAAATAGAAATGATTTGCAATGTGATCCAAATGTACTTAAAAGTCTCAAAATCAGAAGAAAACAAAAACATCTGGAACTGCTTGCTTTTTCTTGAACAATCTTTAATTTTTACATATTCTCTTTGCATTCTGGTAGCCTGACTTGTGACTTTTTTAACTGCTCTGGTAACACAGAGCTGCACAGGGCTCATGTCAGACACAGTGTAACAACACAGGGCACTTGTGGCCTCCACCATGCATGGCCAGGCACTCTCTGCCTAACGTTTGATCTCCCAGCTCCCCTCTGGGCCTGGACACTCCTTTGGCTCCTCCAGAACACATTCTGGACAGGCTGCAGGAATAAGGAGGTTGCTGCCACACTTGTGTTAAGGTTGCATTTCTTGTTGCAGGAGTCTCTATTTTATGGTTTGGGTTTTATGGCTACAAGATTCATGAAATTGCTTTTACTCCTTCCCCCTGTCCCAGCCTCTGAGGTCTTCAGGCACAGTGGGTCCCACCTGCTGCTTAGGTCTTAGTCAGTCCTGTGGGCTATTCAGGCCTTAGGATGTACTAGGGGGAGAAAGAGAAAAATAGCTCAGAGTCATGAGGGAGTTTCATTAATTTTCTCTTGTTTTCCTTTCTTTGTTTTTCAGTTACTTACATTCATTTTCAAGGTAGACTTGTACAGATATTGTGATTGCAGAGAAATCTCTAAGTCTTAGGTCTTTTTAGACCTTTACAGAGAGAGTGATCAGACATTGGAATGGGCTGCCCAGGGAGGTGGGGGAGTCACTGTCCCTGGAGGTGTTTAAGGAGAGACTGGATGTGGCCCTCAGTCTGGTAGGCAGGGTGGAGTTGGGTCATAGGTTTGACTTCATGATCTCAGAGGCCTTTTACAACCTAGTTGATTCTGTGACTCTTATAAATTTTCAAGTGAATATTTGGGGGAAAAACCAAAATCTTTAGACCAAAGAACCTGCCAATAAGGTTAAAGGTCTTTGCAGAACTGTGACGGGGAAAAGAAACAGATGAAGTGACTGGTTAGTGCCAGAGAGTTATGGCTGAGTAGTGTAGTGGTGCTGAAAGGGGAGAAGGTGCAAGTGAAAACTCATATAAATTAAATAAAATAAAAATTCATATCTTTATTGGGTTGAAAATCAATTGTTTGAATCTTTGTAATCGATCTCCTGAAAGACCTAAGATGTGTGATAATTATTTAAAAGGATTATTATTTATTTTAGAGCATCTGAGTGCATGAGTGCTCAAAGATGTACTCTGAACTTATCTGCAAATAATAATTACTGTGATTAACTGGTGAGAAATTACTCAGTCATTGCTCATTTTAATCTGGAACTCTAATTCAAAAAAGCAGCACCCTTATTTATCTAACACTGATTAAAATACAGGACTGAATGAAGATCACCAGAAACTGCTCTGATGACTGACTGCTGAAAAGTCAAATCCCTCCTGTGATGTATACATTTAAACTCCACTTATATAAATGTAAAATTTAATATTTCATACATGAGGGATTATGAATAAGGAAGAAAAAATGTAATTCACTGTGTGCATGAACACTTTCATAAAAATATTTCACGAATAATTGATAAAGGAATGTCTCCCTGAAGCTACAGAATTGCCCATCTATTATCATACTTATACAATGATATTTAAACATTTCACAAGCATTGATGTATTTATTTACCCCAAACCATTAAAAAGTAATGGTAATACCACTACTTCACAGACAGATTGGACAGCTTTTCTAAGGACATGCAATAATTTTTTGGTAAAGTGTAGACTAAAAGCTAAGCCTCAATTCCTGAAAATACATTTCATCTTTTGGATCATTCTCCTTTCCATGACTCTTTTTAGCAAATTAAAAACATTAAAGTCCTCCTAGAAAAGCCAATAAATGGAAAAAAAACCCCATAACCCAAACCAAAACAACCCTAAAACTCAACAAACAAACCCCCATAAACACTGGAGCAGAATTCCTTTGGCCATATAACAGTGTCCGTGTTGGTGCAAGTCAGCCTAAACTCATTCCTTAATTAGTGGAGAGAAAATAGAGAATTTTAAAGTTGTGATCCATCCACTCCAATTTAAGTATATAAAATAACTCATTGTAGTTTCTGTTCTCTTAGCCATCCTCCATGAATCTGGTGCAGATCACATTTTTACCTGGTAGAACTGACATCCACACTCTTAAAGCTCTAACAGAATCATGGCTACAAGGCCTGATAAAACTGCAGTCATGTTGTTTGTGGCATAAATAGACAGCCTGGTGATCTAGTGTGACTTGTGGTTTATTTTTTTAATTAATAATTTGGCAATGGATCAGTATCATGCTCTTCAAGTCTCAAATCTAACACCTATCTTTACCTACAACCTATCAACCTATGTAGGATGTAGTGATAGAATTTCCACATCTAGCATAGACACCGACATTTCCCTTATCACACAGCTATCTTGTAAGGATTAATTATTTGTACAATTATTAGAAGGTACAAGTGCCATAGAAATGTTATTATAAATGATGTGTGTCAAGTCTGGAGGCTTATTTAAAAGGCCAGTTAATTAATTTCTAGTAATTCCCAGATGAAACATTGATTGATATTTTAAAAATCTCAAATAGTGACTGGATAATAAGATTTGGTTCTTTTTCAGATCCTTCACTTCAAAATCAGCTCTTTTATTTTTTTTTCCCAAATGCCATATCTTTGGAGTTTCTGTAATTTTTTCCTCCAAGTGTGCAGTTTTTCTTGCAGATGTTTACCTCTACTCCAACACACTGCGATCACTAAATAAAAGATGATGGAGCTGATACAAATTTGGAAGTGCATTCCATATATATTTTTCAATCATATTCATCAAATGAGAGGGTAGAGCTCACAGAAATTTAAACTTACTTTATCTAACCCTGTGTGAGTATGTTGGTGTAGACATTTCAGGACAGCTGACAATTTTTATTCTTGATGGGGGGAAAGAGCTCAAGCAATTGTCCAGCAAATGGGTGGTTGCTTTCAGTGGGATTATAAAGCAATGCTGAAGGCATTGATCCTGCAGATCTCTTCACTTGCATTTCTTAGGTAAAATATTCTCTAGATTCATATGTTAGAGTTATAAATGTATTGAATTGGTGTTAATGTGCTCAACTTTTGGCAGATGATGATCTTCATGTTTCTATGTAAATCATCTTTAGATAATCAGTTAGCTCAATATACCAGCATATGCCTACAGAAAATGTGTTTAAACATCATTCACTGAAAACTTAAGTAACAGACTTATTGGCATATGAGCAAACTGCTCCCAGGCAAGGGAAGCTGATATACCCTGGGAGATCTATCAGCACTGATCATCTGCACAATTTCCACCATCCACTGGGGGTTGATTGTCACATTTTGGTCCCTACTGGTACTGTTAGGGAGCTTCTGAACACAGTAGCCTGGTAGGTAAAGGTGCCTCAAGTCTCATGTCTAGGCAGTAGCCAAGGGCAGCAGATACTGCTGAAAAGCAACACGGGACACATGGTCTGACTCTGGCTCTTGACACTCAGACCACATACACACACATGCACACAAAATAAAGCCTCTCACCCAGAGGAATTGTTGGAAATTGAGTTTATTGTGAAGGCAGGACAGACGCAAGACATGGTCAGACAACTGTATTAGCCAGCCGCTTAAATGCTTGTTCCTTTGTCCTAAACATCCCATAGTATGCCTTGGACAAGATGTTCTTCTTGGCATCCCATAAGGAGTCTCACAGCACTGCAGGCAGTAACCCTTGCAGTCTGCAGGGTGATCCAGAGGGCTGCTCCCATTGGTCCATCTGGTGGGTGGTACTCCTGGCCGTCATGGCTGGTGGCTCACTCTGATGGCCCAGAGAGGAGCTGGGGCAGGGACCCCTTGGCATTGATCAAGCTGATGGGGTTCATCAACCCTTCTTTTTTCTCTGCATATTTCATCCTTTCTGTGTGGACACAAGCCAGGTTATCATGTAACCTGATGGGTAAAACTAACATTTTTTGTTTATGATGAGCTAATGATGAATGCTGAGGAAAGACCACCCTGAACTCCTTCTTACACCAAAGCAAACTTTGTTTTGACTCATAGGATGAAGATGTGTCAGAAACAAAGGGAATAGCCAGCAGTTAGTTATGAAGGCTAAAGATAGTGAGTTACTCAGCAGTAAAATAATAACAAGTAATGATAAAAATTGTCCATGCAGGAGAGTCTGTTGGAGATGGTTGAAGGTAGATATGGAGCTATGATAATTCCAAGGGAGATCAAGAATGACTGGGAACACTGGAAACTTAAAAGGGAATTTATTAAATATTAACTTGTACATGAAAGAAGCCAATATATTTGTCCTCTCTTTTTTTTTTTTTCTTTAAGATTGGTAGAAAATGCTTCTCACAAATCTCTATCAACTGAAAGTCTCTATCAAATCTCTAGCAACTGAAATTCTGGCAGTATAGATTCTTGAATACTATACAGTCAGACCCTGGACAGTCTTGCTGCACTGTGGTTTCACAACCCAAATTAAGAAGTAAAGTCATCACTAGTTTTGATCAAAGCAGACTCTGAGGACTCCTTTTGCTTGATCAGGTTTTTGACACTGCAAAGTACAGGATGTTAATTAACAGTCTTTGCCACCTTTACTTCTCTGATGTAGTTTTTAAATGGTTTCAAAGCTATTGTGTTTTTCAGAAAGATAATAGAAGATAGGCACAGAAAATCATTAGTGAAATAGTAGGTCAGGTGAGATGACTCTAATGGTGCCTTTTGCCCTAAGCCTGAGTCTGTTGGAAGGCCATGGCCTGATGTTATCCTATCTCTACACAAGGCACTGGTATGGACTCTTTACCAGTTTCTGGACCTGGAATTAGTCTTCCAAATTCTTCAGGTTTATGCATGGTATAGCATTATAGTAAAAAGGTCACTATCAGCTGGTAAAAAAGGCCTTGCTTCATTATTACTCATAAAAATGAATTCTTTCATTTGCCTTAGCTATTATTTTCAGACAAACCTTACTAGTGAACTTGGTGCAGAGTGTGTGACATCATGTGCACAGCATATAGAGGTTTGTAAAGTAGTTCCCCCCTTTCAGCCTGCTTGAACCTGTCTGGAAGCCTGCCAAGATATCCTGACAGGAGAGAACTGTAATGGGAACAGCAGCTGAAGTAGTTAAGGCATAGGACTTGCTCCCTAAACTGTGATGTTTGGAGGACAGAGCTGTGCTGCTTACTCAGCTCCATTCTAGAGACTCTCACACTGTAACCCACAACATTTGGCCCTCAGGTTTCATTGTTGGGTGGATTTCTCTCAATTTCCCTCTTAATTTAAAAGTAAATGGAGGGGTACAAATTAATAGCCTACACTTTGACTTGGCAATCAGGCAGTGCCGTTTGGGCTGCTGTTTATTTTAGGGGTTCACAGGAGTTCGTGTATCTCCCATGCACTGAGTTTACCTGAGTGAAGTGTGTGTGGGTCACAAAGTATCTAGACTGTGTCTGGTAGAAAAAGCTAAACTTCTTTCACTCTACACAGTGACTTAAGGAATGAGATAATTTCTTTTCTGATAATCTCTGGAAAATATTATTTTATCCCACCATGGGTAAAGACAGGCTTTCCACTGCTTGTTGGGGTTTTATTTTCTAATTTCAGAGACTACACAGCCACTATCTCAAATAGGCACAGTAAATTAAGGGTTGTAGGTGGAATCATGCTCCAGCAAAATTTAGGTTGTAGCAAACATTAATTAGCATCTGAAACTGCATCAAACTGAAAAAGCTAAATGAAACTGAGGCTGGACAGTAACTTCTTTATGCATTCCTAAGAGATTTTCCTGTTGGCTCTGTATCCCTTCAAGATTTAACAAATGTATCTGCAAGAAAGGAAGTGTTTTTTAATAAACTTCATTCCATTTTTTTTGCACTTGTGCAAAACACTCACATCAATCTACTCTGTAGTGGATAAATTGAACTGCACTGGGTTATATGTATCTACTCCTTCTTCCCTCTTTTTTTTTTTTTTTAATAAAACATGTAGTCCATAGACTTTTGCATAGTGCATCTGCACAGTGTAATTTAATGTGCCCTTCTGTGAACTTTGATGCAGAAAATGTCAGTTAGTTACATACCTAAACCATACAAGACATTGCCCTAACAATTCCATCCTCAGAAAGGTTAGTGAGTGTGGGTTTTTTTGATAATGTGTAAATTATTGAGATAGCTATTTGAAAGGTGGTGAAGGAGAGGAAAATCCCATGCAGATGGAGAAATAAGAATTTTATTTTTTTTAAATGAGGTTTTTAACAATTCACAGTATTTTCAAAAGATGTTGTATCAGTGACATGAGATAATTGAACAGCATTTTACCTATTAAAAAAAAATGTTCCTGGTAATAACAGAGGGCTTGTATTCTAACCCTACTCAGTATAAACCATCTATATGGTAACCAGTGCATTCTTCTTTAGTTTTGCACATTTCACTTAATGTTTTTTTGGGTGTTTTTATGTGCTCTTACTGGCAGTACTTCACACAAATCCAGTTTAAACAATCCAGAAACTAATTTTCTTTTAAAAATTTCCAGCTCCCTATTTCCCTTTGCTTCTCCACAATGTTAGAAGATTATCCAAAGGCACCAACATGGGAATTTACACATTCTTCTTTTCACTAACCATGGATTATGCACTTTAATTTTGACATAGGTAAAACTGGCAATATCCGTGTTCAGGAGGTTAGCTTGCAAAAAACACTTCAAATAAGATTATCACAGTTCTCTGCAATTGTTGTTAAAAACTTCAGATGTAAATTGCCACTGCATTTAAACTACATATAACTGATATTTTTTGTCTATATTTTTCTGTAAAGAAATGGATGTTTTTTCCCATGCCACTTAGACAAACCCATAGTTTAGGATTGTATTTATCTGTGCTGCAATTTTACTTGGATTTCACTTTGTATGTATCAATTGACACATATACTTTTGGTGTTCTGTTGCAGATGAGGGCAGTGAGGAAGGGAATATTTTCCTCCACCAGGTGGAAGATTGTCACACAGCTGTGAGACACCCTTAATTAAGTCAGAGTAAGCTACTTCAGGTGGGCTGGTATCTGAGTGCACTGTGAGGACAGATGAGCTGTCAGTGCTTTACTTTAATTAGACTTTTAATATTTCATCCCTTACTGCCCAAGGTGTGACCTGTCAAGCTTCTGAGAGGCTGCCCCTTCCTGACAGAGGTGCAGTTCTGAGCCCAGGACTGGCACACATTTCTACCCCGTTTGTGTACAATCACTTGGTGGGTTTGTGGTCTCTTTTTTCTTGATGTGCATCTTGTCTGCAAGAACAGAAAATCATTGATGTGTTTATGTTAAAGGTATTTTGACTTGTTAAAGAGCTCATCAAACGCCAGCCCACATCCCCTGACCATGATCTTTCACAATGGTTTGACAGGGACTAGCAGTTTTTCCCCTCTAAAACAGGGTTTATTAGTAAAGCTGAAGAGGCAAAAGAGGCAGCTGGACACAGAACAGAGATCCAGAACAGGGGGCAGTTACACAGACTGGGTTGAGCGGATTTCATGTCTTTCCGTGTCTGAATGGAGAATGCCTTCTTCCCCTCCCGTCATGATTCAGCCTTACCCAGCTCCCTGTTCTTCCTTCCCTCTTGCCCAGGAAGTCCTCCAAGGCAGAGAGTGCAGGAGTGGGAAAGGCAGGGGGCAGCTTGTGTGAATTCACTGCTTGGTGTGTCAGGGGCCGCTTCGTGCCATCCTCAGCAGCTCCTTCTCAGGAGTATCATTACAGAGTTAATTACCCCACGCAAGGAGCCGTCGACACTGAGAGATAAATACATACGACTGTAAATTTTTCCCATCTAGGATTTGCTCTTAAGTCGGCAAACAGCATCCAGCTCGCGTTCTGCCAAGTGGCTCCCCCTTGGTGCTGCTGAGAGCAGCGCGTACCCCGCGGCTGAGCCAGAGCTGCGCGGCTCGGTTTGATGCCGAGCCCAGGGGACGCTGCCGTGTTTCAGACACAAAGCTGTTTGATCTCCAGCTCTGTATTCCTTGGCGCTACCTCACTGTAGCCCAATTTCTTGGCTTTCACAAAGCACGTTTCTATGTTAAAGACCACCTGCAGAAGCCCAAAGCCTTGCATTGGTGGATCACAAGCCGAAGTAGCCAAAGTGCCTTTTGTTTCTTTAATAAAGTTGCATAAAGCATAAACCTACAAATCATTATATGGGACCATGTAATGAACCTCTTCAATCATTTCTTAAGGGGAGGAAACCCTCTTGGAAAGCAAGGGATATGAATATTAATTATAAAATCCACTGATACTATCAGATGAAATAAAATTGTTCAGATGGAGAGCAAAACTATTGCCCAGCAATAAAGACCCAGATAAAATCTAAAAGTTTTATTTCATCTCTGGAATAGCTTATCAACCTTACTTATTTTGCTTTTACAAATTACATCAGGAAATACATAAATAATGATTTTTCTGCCTGAGTCCTACTAATTGCTCTCCTCTAGGGTGCATATCCTCTTCACTCTCTCTGTATTTTGCAGCTCCTTCTGTCCTCTATTATGCGATCAGTGAACAGGGATATCAGTGATTCACTATAATTTATAGCAGTGAGAGCTGAAGTAGTCCCTGTCCTAAGTTGGCCACAGTGTGATGTAGGTTGTGTGTCACCAAAAGAGCCCAGCTGAGAAGCAGGACCTGTACTTCAACATGCATTCAGTGTGTGGTGCAGCTTCAGCAAAGTGTCCTAAGGGAATTATAAACAAAGAATCTACTCAGAATAATTCTGGATAGAAGTGAACCTCTCAGTTCAAATTTGTCTTTAGCAGGGAGTTAAGGAAAATGACTTTTGAAACTATTTAGGAGGCTGGAACTGGTTTGTTAAAAACCAAAAAGTTCTGCCTTCAGGCTGTCATCATAGCAAAAATCTCTCTAGGATTAAACGATAGTAAATATAATTTCCATCTGGTGTGTCCAAGAAAATTTGAAACTGAAAATAGAAAGCTGTACTGCAAGCCCACCTTTCCACCTTTCCCCCCCCAGCATTTCTTCATTAAAAATGTGGTTTTAGCTTGATTGACACATTTTTTACATTCTTGTTTAATTTGCCGTGTTGTTTTACCTGAAAATAATAGATTAATTAAAAACCAATTTAAACGTTGTTTTTACATGTTTTGTACTGTCAGAGCACAGATTGATTAGAGATTTAATTTAGTGAAAAAAAATAATTTAAAATAGAATGAAGTATGTCATGTATGCCAAAGAATTGATTTACTTTCTTGGTGTTCTTTTAAAAATGACATTTTTAATTTGACATCCTAGTTTTTGGCAAGTAACCTGAAAAAAAATTATTATTCTCACAAGTTTAGTAAAAAATGAAGGGAAGGTGGATTTACTAAATTTTCTTTGTCTAACTGAATACGAATAGTGCATCCATAGTTAACATCAGATTTGAGTTGCGTTATTCTCTCCCTAATTTCTTTCTCAGTCTTTTTAAAAATTAACTAAACTGTTTTATAAAATTTGCACCAAAGTGAGAGTGCCTCTTTGAAGCAAACTCAACAGTTTGAGGTTTGCAATGAGCATTCCTATTACAGGTTCTAATCATTGATGTCTTGTTGATAAAGCGCTAGGGATTGTGCTTCGGATTCCAGCACAACTATAACCATTACAAAGCAATACTGACCCATTCCTTTTTTCCCACCTTCTCTCTAGAGCTACACCTATAATGATCCTGTCAGGTACTACACAAGGCAAAACCCCAAGGAGCGAGCACCTCCTGTGGCCCATCCATCCAAAGTCCACCAGCAGCTCACTGAGAACCTCCGTGGGACCACCTTCAGCCAGACCCAGCCAGACAAGTTCTCAGCAGGGGCAGAAATGGGGCTTGACCACAAAGCCCTGCTGGCTGCCCTGCACACCTACATCACCCAGAACCTGTCAGCACAAAGCAGCGATAAAAGCTCTCCCAGCAGGACTAAAGGGTCCCAGGGTTATGCTGACAGATTCTACTCCACGCAAGTCAGTCCTTTTGATGGAAGTTTTGCCAAAGGAAAAGCAGAAGATTTTAAAATGAAGAAGCTGTTCCAGACAAGGCCTGCGTCAGGAGTGCTGAGGCCAACCCCTGAGATGCTGAGTCATAAATCTGCTTCCCAGGATGATCCAAAGGACCCTCTGAGTGTAGTGGATGGTAAAGTAGATGCTTACTTATTTTAGCTTACCTGAAGTTTCCCTCCTGCTCCGTGAACATTATTCAGAGAAACAAAAATTAAATTAAGAGTTTGATATATCTCCTACTATTGACATATTTATATCTACCATAACACAGTAACAATGTTCACCATTCTAACTACTCTTTCCCTGCAAACATCTACCCACATTCTTCAACCCACCTTCCATATGCATGCAGAAATATATGGCACTCAGTAAGATAGAGCATTTATGTAACTTGCTATATTTTCAAAGCATTTTACAAACAACATGTAATTATGGGTATAGCTTTGCTATAAAATCTGGTTTTATGCACTCATCCCACACTATATAAAGGTAATATAGAAATGTCTGGTTTTGTTCCATATCTCTTTATTTAACTATGAATTCAAGGACCATGGGTAAGACTTGAAATTGAGCACAGACATTAACAGTGAGATAAATTCTGGTACAGAGCAGAGAGGAGGGAGGAGTCTGTCGATTCACGGGTAGGTCAACACAGAGGAATACAAGAAGATGGGGTTGCATCTAGTTTTGTCTGGGCATTCTGTAATGAACAACCCATTTGCTGGATTTTCTTTTTTTTGCTAATGCTGTTTAACAGTGACCAGATCCTGTTTTCTGTTGTACATGATGGTTTGGCAAATATTTAAAGGAAGATGGAGGGTAACATCCCACAGGATTCTGTGATGCACTTTATAATTCTGATTCATTTACACTTTATAATTCTGATTCATTTTGTTGTTTCTTTAAACTGTTCTAAATATTGATGTTATCCCAGTGGTTTAGCATCCCTGAAAAATGAAAGAATCGGTCCTCAACCATTGTCAAGCCCTTACATCTGTTACACTGCAGTCACCACTATCCCAATGGATTTTTGGGATGTGTAAGAGTGTTCCTTTACATCCCTTTTGTAATTGTTATCATCCATAAAGTGTAATGTTCTTTGTTTTGTTTTGTTATTTGTTAAAAAAGCCCAACAACATCCCTCCCCCAAAAAACAAACAACACAAAACACACAAACACAGAGAAATGTCAAAGTTGCAGCAGAGAAAAGATAATGCTTGCAATCTAAAGGATGCTCAGAAGTGAAAGCATTCTTGGTATGGTGCCCAGAGATAATAGGTTTCAAGGAACAAACTATAATGTAAAGTCAAATCCAGGTGGCACTGTAAGTCTCTTGCACAGGTTAGACAATTTTGTTGCTAGACTCAAAACAAACTAGGCACATGCTGGTTTCATTATCCTCCAGCTGTTCCACTTCACCTTTCCTGGTAGGAGCCAACTGGGAAAAAAATGCTTAACACTTACAGGGAATAACATGTTTCACAATTCCTTGGGTTGTACTACTTTGACTTCTCATACATAATATGCCCTGTAGGAACTTCTGCCATTGCACTTGCTTTTAAATGCTGCATAGACATAACATTATGAATTGTTTGAGTTGGAAATAGTATGGTTTCCTTTGTATTTTTAAACCACCTAATAGTCTCATAAGGAAGTGATGAGGACAGACCCCAGTGTGCTCATTGCTCAGAATGCTGTCCATTGGAATGATGCTGGTTTGGATTCAGATTTCCCAGGCTGACTCCAACATCTCTTTCTGCTTTTAACCTTTCTCCAATCTCTCTGGTGCTTCAGGGTTTTTGTACACTTGCAGATTGTTCCTCTCTTGCACTCTGTAAACCACAGAACTGGTAAAAATCTGGAAAGCATGGGGAGCTCAGTTCTCTGCTGCATCTGATACAGGATTAGGCAAAGGAACTGGACTGGGAGAACAATCCAGAAGGTACCAAGCAGATTAGTCCTGAGAATGCTGCAAAACAGTGGCAGGCAAATCTGCTAACAAGGCACCCTGAGGGAGAAATATAAGAGAAGGAAATGTGGAGCTATTTTTCTATCAGATTTGGAAGCTGTTAGCTCTAGGAGTGGTGTGATGTGTGTGGGTACTGCCTTTGTAGTCACTGTGCAATACTGGAATTGTTAGTCTCTCTTCTGCACCAGCTGTATTTAGAATTTGGCTTGGTTTTTTGTGGTTTGTTCTAGTCTAATAATTTTTGGTGTGTTCAATATTACACAATGGGTCTCTCTGTTGCTTTGAAAAGGTCAAAAAATTAGTAATTCAGAAGTCTTTTAAAAATAGTGAATTTCCATATTTCTGGAGGAAAGATATTTTTGTACATCCTCTATCCTGCAAAGCTGGGATTGCCCTTCCCTGTGGCACTCAGCTGCTGAGCACAGATACACATGGCCAGGAGGGTGATTGGGCTGAGGAAGACACACCACCCTGTGGGACTCCTAACAAAGTTTCTGCTGCCACACCACGGGATGGTCCCACAAACTGGCTTTGGTACTTGTGCCAGTGGAGTATGAGGCATGATCGATATGCTGTACAATAAAATACTGTTTTCTCTTGATAAGGTGCTATTGTTACCTACTAGGGAATTTTACTGGTGAAGCTTATATTAAAAGTTACATCACCCAGATATATGTGCCTTTACTGTCATCATGATTCCAAAGCAACTGTGGAAGGCAACTTGCATCCTTCAGCTGGAAAGTTGGAGCTAAGGGAGAGATCTGGGTTGCCATACAAGCCTTGTGAAACATGGCTGAGCATTGCTGAGTCTGTTTAGAAAGGGTCAGTGAGAGAGCATAAAAGCCATGCACAGGTACATGCATGTTCAAGTACATTTGCTGCTTAAGTGCTGTGCCATTGCAGTATCCCTCTGCTTTTTGGTCTTCCTCCAACAATATTTTCTGATTTTAATAAATTCATCATATTACCCAAAGGTGTTTGTAAACAGATGCACTGATATTTATTTGTGTATCAGCCTTATCCAGTAATTTGCAAATTATTGCAAACATGGACAAGTGCCATAACAAGAATCAGAAACATCCATTTTTAACATGGTCATGGATTAACATCTTATCAGTGGCCTCGTGAAGTTAGCAAGACTCTTTCTGTAGACCTACATTTCACCAGGCTGTTGCAGACACTCTGGTGACTATCCCTGCTACTGTACTAAAAACATGATGTTCCTTGTACTTACTGGCTTGGGTTATTGCCTTTGGTCCTAAATTAAATGCTTAATATAATTATGTGCTAAAAGTAGCATATAATGCCAAAGTGTTGCTCATGTCAACACAACTATTTAGGAGTTCCTTAGATGAACTGTGCCCAGGTGTCAATGACCAGGGCAGGAACACCAGTATTAGAAGAACAGGAGGCTCCTCTTTATAATACTGGAGGTTTTAGTGAACCAGGAGGACCTGCAGTGAGCCTGTCAGCATTGTCTGGATTAGGGCAGGTAGCCATTCTTTTTGTCATGTTATCCCCTGCCCTGTTCCCCGAATCCCATTTTGTTTGAGGTTAAGATTTTTTTTTAATTGACTATGAACATATGGAAGTGGACTGGAGAGATAAGACTTGGCTCAGATAATAGGTACAGAGAAAAGTGAGTTTGGAAACATGACACGGAATGGAAATGACAAAGCTACATTGACTGCATGTTGTTGAGTAGCTCAGTAGTTGGTTTTGACAGCTGGCTCTGAATCAAACAAAATAAACAAAAATCTAGTTGTGTTGCATTAATATAACTCTTTTAATTATATATATCCTGAAATATAATTCTCTTTTAAGATTTGTCTTCAAATGATGTTTTATTTGTAAAGTTTTAGTTTTGATTTGGATTTGACATATATTCTGTCTTTTCATTGCTGACTTTATTAGCTTTGCTTCAATAATTTAGGTTTTTCTGTCAAGTTATTGTCCAGTAGTTCTATAAAACATAAGAACAGAAATGATATCTAAGGAGACACAAGGCTCCTGTGGTAATCTGGCAGTGCTGTTTTTTCCTACAGCTTAATTTGCTGCATTGCTGCCATGTGTAAGTGGCCATCTGCCAGGTAGCTGTTGTGCTTCTTGGGGAAGTTTTTTTGAACATAGGTTGAAAACTTTGCAGTTTGGATCAATTTGCTCTTGTAGATTAGCTTCCTAAACTAAATTATTTGATAATTATATTTTTACTTTATTATTATATTCATAATGGAGATCGATACAGTAAAATGAAATATTGAAAGTGTTCAAAGTTTTCTCTGAAGTGCTTCTAAGTTTCCATCAAACTTCCATATTAATTTTGCTGCCTCCAAATATCTTGTCTGAGAGAGTTTGACACAGACTGAGTTTAAGTGTTCAACTCTTGTTACTGAGCACTTGCTTTCCTCTACAAACACTCTGCTATTTCAGTACAGTACCAAAATTTTGCAGGCTGTCACAGTTTGAAGTAATATCACAGATTTAACCTGTCTTTTTTGTTGATAGTTGCATGTAAGGGTGCTTAAAACTAAGCTTTTATAAAGTAAATTTCAAAAGTTCACAGCTTACAACCTCAACTGAACTTTATAATTACATCAGTAGAATTTTGTAGTAACATCATGGTGGATTATTGGAAAGATGTTCCTTTTCACCTAGAACAGAATGTACATCAGAATCACTTTCCCCATGTGTCAACAAGCTCTTTGACTCACAGCATACCTATTATTTAAGCTGCTTAAGTACTTTTTGCTTTGTATGGACCTCTTAGTTGCAGGAAAATGGCATTAGTTGGGTTATTGAATTATGGATCAGGTTGGAGGAACTTAATTTTTGCCTTGAGATGGCATTGGGATGGTTAGCTGCAGGCTCTGACCCCTTCAGTTAACATTGAGGGGTCTAAAAATGACAGATCTTGGCCTCTTTTTCCAGATAGCAAATAATCCTTGATGCTTGTCTACCTGCAAAATCAGAGACGTTTTACTCCCTGCTCCCTGGAGCAGAAGATTCTTTTAACTAATACTTCTTTCCTAGTCTCTATCCACTTCTTCATCCTCTGCTATGAAAAAGTCCTTTTTTTTAGTGTTTCTTACATCAATGTTTTCCCCCTGTTTTACTACTTTTTAATTTATGATTATGTAAGCCTGAAAGCTGACAGCATGATCCCAAAGTCTTGTTTACAGATGATGATAAACATATCCAACCAGAAGGCTTAACAGGGACAATGCTGCTATTAAGATAAAGTAAAAGGTTGACTGTTGCCTTCAAAATGCTCATATGTAAATTCTTACATTCCACAGAGGTTTAAGAGCAGTCCATATATTCCTCTTCCTGCACAATGCTACCTATGAGAAAGAGTTTTACTGCTGCATGCACATGCATGTGTATGCCAAATTCCTTATCAACACAAATAAGCAGAGCAGAGGAATGATTGAGAATGGTTTGGGTGTGCTACAGGAAGCCCTACATTTGGTGTCCATACTCCACGGAATGTTAGGCTGAGCTTTGCAGAGTTACACGGGCTGGTATGAACTACAGATGCAATATGTGCAGTCAGAAAACTGCCTTCCCTGGAGAGCTGTTATGCTCCAGCTTCTCACTCACCTTTAATATCCATTGTCCTTGAATTTCCTGATCTTCAAAACCTTTATCACATCAAGGTTGTTTTGTTGTTTTGTTTTGTTGTTTTTTTCCTCGGTGTAACTGGTAACATAAT
>JAWWLZ010000082.1:8496786-8517321 GCA_035041345.1 Poliocrania exsul | reverse complement strand
AGTAGAAAATACCTATGTTTCAAGAGAAATCAGGACAATTTAGAAGGTTTGTCCTTTACATACCTACATAATGGATATATATCTATATCCCCTTCTAACTAAATAGGAGCTTTTAAAGGACAAAATATCTGACTTTCATTTTTTTTCCAGAACTCTGTATAGATATTTTGTCTTGCAAAAAGGAAATCAACAAAGAAACCTGATCTCTAAGAAACAGTAGTGTTGTTTGCACTGTTTTGCAGCTAAAAAAAATTAAAGCTACCTTAAAACTTGTCTTCAGTGTTTTGAGTCAGTTTAGACTAGGAAACAATGCTCTTCTTGTAAGGAAAAAGTGGTAGTTTTATGCCCTCTCTCTAGGACATCTTGCTGGGTTGTAAAGCACATATCCCCCAGTCCTGAGACACATTCACCTTGTCATAAACTTTAACATCCATTTAATGCAGCATGAAAGTGCATGCCCTCCTTTAGAAAACAGGTGCTCTTCATGAAGGAAAAGCTATCTTTTAGGAAAAAATGAAATAACCTTTCTGGTATAAGCACACGTGATTCATGTGCACAGCTAAATCATGTGCTTATGTTGTTTTGTGATGCAGAGACACTTATTAAGGATGTGTTGAAGGACCTGGAGAAGCACCAAGTGAATGTGGAGAATCTCAGCTCGACAGAACTGGATGAGATCGCCGATACCATCGCCACTGCAATTCAAAGTGCTGACATTCAGGAGGGAACAGAAAAGGCTGCTGGAAAAACTAAAGAGGACAAAACGGAAGCAAAAATGATGAAAGGAGATTCTCAAGGAAGGGCAGAGATTCAGGCTGGATTAACGGAAAACAGTATTACTATACCAGGTATTAATTATAAGAATTAAGTACTAAAAAAACTAGGTACCCTAATTTTCCTCTGTTGTTTCCCATCAGTGCCAGACTTTTAAAAATCCATTTTAAAGAAGATGGGAGGGAAATTTCTATATTTCCCCCAAGACTGCAGAATTTTAGCTTAGTCTTTTTTCTTTTTTTTTTTTTTTTTTTTTTTACTGCAGGTTCTTTACAAAAAAAAAAAGTTCTGCCTGTGAACACTTCAAGCTACTCAAACAAGATAAACCTACACACCCAATTATATTGAAATACAAATTGCTTTATGCTGTTTGGTCTAATTTCCCATTCTTGAGAATGAGATGTTTAGGCAAAATGATAATGCAAATTATTATATTACAAGATGTATTTCAAAATATGAGGAAAAAAATGTTTTACAGGTAATCATTGTTTAATGTGCCACAATTACTTGCAGAAGAAAATCTGAGACAAGTGGAGGTACATAAACCACTTGTTCCCTTTCCTGCTTGGGGAATAAGAAGTGTTATTATAGTTATTTGCTTCTGTCTGCTCACATACTTTGCTGGTGATGCAGATTCGGGAGCTACAGTAATTGCCATTAATGAGTGGATTCCACAATGGGACTTGTTACCACTCATCTGCTCTCTATTTTAGGAATGTCATAATATCTAGGACACCAGAAATGTGCACTCACTGTAAGGCATAAACAGTGATTTTAACCTACCGTCTTTTTTCATGATGATATTCTGAAATCCTTACTAGTTAGGGATATTCCAGTTATTTTCATTGCCAAATCTTTCTGTAGATTAAAAGGAGCAAACTGAATCATGCTGAGAAAGTTGAATAATACCCAGTTCATGAACCAAAAGCCAGCATTGCTTGACTGAGGTTAAGGATGTGACTGAATAACATCACTGTAGTTAAACTGTAACATAGTTTTGGTGCATGATATCTCTTGAAATAAGTCATCTTCTTCCACTAAAAAAATTGTGAGGGGATGTATCTGTCTCCTTTTTTTTTTTACTCTTAATGTTCATTCAGCAAGCTAGAGCCATTTTATTGTTGGGCTTTTTTCTTAGATATTGGTAAACTGATATGGCAATTGGACACTTAATTAGCAAAATAACACTATTACTTTGGCTCTTGAAGTACTCTGTCTATTGATCTTGCATTAATTTGCTATTGAAGAGGGGTTAGAATAACAATAACAGATTATACAGTGCTCTTTACTGTGCCCTTTCAGCTTTGATGTCTTAATGTTTAAATTACATTAAAAGGCCACTGCACAAAGCAGCCTATGAGAGTCTTTGTTTTGTATATAATGTTTACCCTTCATAACTATACATTTTTGCTTTTCATGTCCTACAGACAGTGGAGCACATGAAGCCAGTGCAAGAACTGATAAAGAGGTAGAGTACCAGTATTTTAACAAAACAAATATTTCATCTCAGAATATCAGGGTTCTATGCAGTGAAGGTCAAAACCACAATTCTGAAATGTAAGACTTGTTCTGTGTTTTCTGTGGCTATGATTCAATATCACCAATGGGCAAGCTGTTGTTGAGGGAATGAAATATCAAACAAACATTTATATAAATCTAACCCAAATTTACTTTTGCTGTTCAAAAAATCAAAATGAAGTAATTTTTTTGCCTGTCTTTAATTTGTAAATAGAGAGAATTCATAACAGATTTCCAAAGTTCAGACAAATTCAGGCTTTTCCTCAAGTTGGTAAATTTTGAGTATTGAGGTGTTCTTGAAAACACTCTTCACTGTCCTTTGGCTCTTAGTTCTGGGGAATGTAAGCATCCTTCTCAGGTAATCTCACTCTTTTTCAGAAGTAAACACATTCCCTCTGAAGGCACGTGGTGGGATGGGGCAGGCTGTATTTCATGTGATGTGCTGTTCAGTTTTATGAGTTACCATCAATTGATTGACTGTCAGAGGTATTTCAAAAGCTCTAGGCATTACATCTTGTACCCTAGCTAGTAACATCAAATTTAGCATTTTAATCCGGATTACTTTTACAATATTCCTCATGAGCTTTGAATCATATCCCATGGACTTTGTCCATTATTCAGCCATTTTTGAGGTATAATCATCTTCCCTTCTCTGCATTTCATGAAGCAGAAAAATATCAAAGGAATATTTCTACAAACTGTGTGAAACTTCTCCTACTACATACTCTATCAAAAGCTAATACTCCAAGACTCATAAATGGGCAAATCCTCTTGTGTTCACAGTAAAATCTTTTCAGCTCTTCTACCAAGCAAGGAAAATACACATGTGAACAATGTGAGAGGAGCTTTAACCACCCCCATGAGATTCATGGAATGAAGTGCTGTATTCACAATAGACTTACAGAGGATCCCATATATAGATTTCTTAGTGGCAGTTTGAATAGGGGATGTGATAGAATAGAATATATTGTGACACAGAGCACCAAGTGCCCATTAACCACCATTTCCTCCCAAATGCTTGGCTGCAATAAAGTTATGTAATGACACTGGCTGATGAATTGTTCCAAGCATGTGTTTCGACTTTTGCTCATTTATTGTTTTGATTTGTTAGACAGAATTTTTTCTGTAGATCACATGTGTATTGGAACACTCACATACAGTTGGTCACCCTTCTAGAGAGCAAGAGAAATAGAATTGGTCATATAATATCTGTTCCCTTACCTGTGTTATAACTGGTGGGACCCAAGAAGTACATCTGTTTCCAGGCCCAACACATAGGCATATTGACGGGTACTTCTATTCTTTCTTTTTTTTTTTTTCATTAACTTAGCTGGTAATAAAGTGTTATTTTCATCCATACTCAAACACACAGACACATGAAAACTAGTGGGAAAATATAGTGGGATAGTTTAATGCTTTTTTATTATTACTGAATAAACATTGTGTTCCTAACATAGTCTAGCAGCTTATAGCAATTAAGAAAATGACCATGCAAGAGTTGTATGAGTAGACTATTAGAGTTTGAAAGATTGAATACAGGTTTGGTTCAGTATAACACTCCTGTGCTTAGTTTTAAAAACAATATTATTCTTTTGATATAGGAGAACACTGCAAAACTAATTAAATTCTTGAATGAGAATGCATCACCTGAAAATATGCCCAAAGACCCTGAAGAATCTACTAAGACAGAAACCAAAAAATCTGAAGCAACTGACTCTTCTTCCTCAGAAGAAATAAATGCTGGAGTAGAAAATGTAAAAAGTGAGACTTTCTCACGGGAGTTGACAACTGCAAAGAACAGTGAGTCTGACTCCACAGACCCGAGCAAGACCAGCTCCTGGATTAAGAATGTTTTACTGCAGGATGGAAACTCCTATGCAAAGCCTCAGAAAAATACGGGACAAGGCTTAGAACTTGAAGTGAAGTCGTCTGAGGAGAAAGAATACGGCTACATTGTGACAGTGAAAGAGTAAGTACAGCAGCCAATTTGAATGGCATTTTTAACTGGAGAAAAGATAAAGTCAATGCACCTAATGAAATATGAATGTACAGGAGGAAAATGCCACAGGCCTGATTTTTAATACATCTGAAACTGTTTGGACCCTGTTCAGCACTTTGATGAAAATACAAGAAAACAGTTCCATTTTCTTGCAGTTGCCTTTCCTCCCTTGCAGAAGATATTAAGTTTGTAGGTCTTTTGCTTAGACCTCTCTCTATCTTCTCATGTTGCAGTGACCTTCCAATATGTCAGTAAGTGTGCTTATGGTTAGGATGCAGGCTTTAAATATTTGACTTGAAAGTAGTCTAAATATCAATGCCTGAGTCATTCTTTTAAAGAATGACACACATTAATAAAGCACAATATTTTCTCTGTGGATCCATTTTGATCTGAAAATAACACGTATAGGAATCCAAACACCACATATGCAGCTAGTTTAGAAAGAAAGACCTAATGATTTCAGGTCATGTCAGTAATGAATTTGACATTTAATACTACCCTTTCAAAAGACAATTTTAGCCCCCTAGTGATACACAGTTCTTTATGGGAACATTTGGATTTTTAGAACTATGTAGGCACTTTTACATCCTCTGAGAACAATGTTATACTTTGGTTAGTACTTCTGACTCATCTTCTGTGAGAAATTAGGAATTTCTAGGATGAGTTTACAAATCACTGCCCAGCATCATAAAGAAGCTGAGATAGGAAATTTAACATGTATTGATTCTTTTGGCTCTCTCAAACTTATCAGTGGGATTGAAGGCAATAGGATCAGGGAGGATTCATGTTTTTACTATGCTGTGCTGCTTTGAAATGCATGTGGCTGCATATGAGAAACAGAGCAGAAACTGATGGAATATTCTAGTTTAACACACCTCTTAGTTCCTGCCTGTGAATGTTATGTGAAGGAGTATAAGCCAGTTTTTCCCCAGCTCAGCATTACTTCCCGCAGCTCTTTTAACTCACATCAATCTAGAAGGCTCCTTTATACCCAAGAGTACCTTAATGACACCATCTCCTTTGACCATCCAGACTTTATTTGCCTCATAAATCCTGTAAAGCTTAGAGCTTTCAGAGCTCTGTGTAGTGGGAAATGTTCTGAATTTCAGTGTTCACAACCTGGAGATTCTTCACTGTGTCATCTTATCTGGTTTTCTTCCTAGCTAGTCTCCCACTGATGGGTTTTCCCTGAGTTATGTCTGCTATTATTCAATGAAACTTGCTGAAGTAGATCATTTATCCAAATGTTCTTAGTTCTAGAGGACTCCATATACACAAATATAATTTAGCATAGTTTTGTTCAGCCTCTTTACCATTTTCAGTAGGAGAAAGACAAAAAGTACTTTTTTATTACTAGATTATTATAATTTTAGTAACTTTTGGACAAGGTGCTTTTAGATAGCTAAAGTTAAAGAAGTCCATCCTTGACTGGATATTGGGGGAAACACAGTTACAAAGGATGAGGAAAAGGCTGAGGTATTTAATGCTTTCTTGGCCTCAGCCTTTAGTAAAAGCAGTTGTTCTCCAACCCCCTGAGCTGGAAGGACAGGAATGGGGAGCAGAGTGGAGCCTCTGTAATCCATTAGAAAATGATCAGCAATCTGTACACCAGTTAGACACAGATAATACCCTGTGACTGGATGGGATTTACCCAAGAGTACAAAGCGAGCTGGACAAAATGCTCACTGAGTCACTTTCCATTATTTACCAGCAGTCCTGGCTAACTGGGGATGTCCAAGCTGACTGAAAGTCAGCAAATGGAACCCCATCTACAAGAAGGGTTGGAAGGAGATCTTCACCTAAAGGGTTGCCAAGCATTGGAACAGGATGCCCAGGGAAGTATTTAATGGTGGACTTGGCAGTGCTGGTTAACAGTTAGACTTGACCATCCTAGAGTTCTTTTCCAACCTAAAGGTGTTTCTAATTGGTGGTGTAGTTGACATTTCAGGGGTAATTAAGTCACTAGTAGCTTCTGAGGCTTTGGAAGTATGATCCATAGGAGATACTAAGATTGCTTCATTAACTGCTAAAATGCCAGAATTTAATTGTGCCCCAAACCAAAGATAAACATTTCCATCTAGTACTAGAAGAAAAGATTTGTGATACTTTAAGGACTTGCCAAAATAGCAGTCTGATTGTCCATGGCAAGAACAATAGGTCACTCCTGCTGTGTTTGTCAAGTGACCTTTCAGATGGTTGGAGCAGTGCAATCCATACCAATCCATAATATCCATCAGTGCTAAGCTTTGGAATGAATTGACAGTTTTGGTGTAGAAAATTGTCCAGCAAATCCTCCACTGTGCTGCTTCAGCACTTCATTATGCTGAGAAACCAATCAAATTGGTGATTTACTTTGTTTACTCTTTTCCCCTTCAAAAAATTGCTATTCTACCACTGTAGGATTTGTGTGAGAGAGGTTTTTCTTTTTCTCAGTGTAATTGCTTTGAACTGGTTTACTAATTTTAACTCTGAAATTCCAAAGCAATCTTATTTTTAAAGAAAGTTGTTTACAGGATATTATTTTCATTTGTATTCTACTTTGACCATAGTTATAAAATAGCTCTTTGTTACAGTGGGGATGCATCAATGTGAGCTATGAGAGGTCTTTACCTTTGGACAAAAGAGCTCTTCCTATTGTCTGAAATTCTAGTTCAAGTTTGGAAAACTTTTTGTGTTTAGAAAAATGCCAACGCTCTCATTTTTTTAGCAGTATTTGCTCTAAAATAGAGGGCCTAGATCCCACAATCCAAACATTTACACAGTGTTTAGTCTCCTGAGTGTCTCATGAGGAAACCCAAAGTTTGACTTTCCAGAACATGTAGTTCTTACCACCTCCAGTAAACTTAAATGTAAGCTGCTGCGTGCTCAGCAGTTTAACTAGCCATGCTGGCATGCAATTTCCCAAACATGAGAATGAGCACCTAGACTTAAATGCCCTGGGAAAAATCCTGTTTTGAAAGTTCATCTCTTTTCACTGCTTATCACAGTCTTTCAAGCTTGTCTGAAGCCATGCTTGGACACCTAATGCAGTGGAACCTGTCCTGTTCTGTGATTTATCAGAGTGCATGTGCTTGCAGTGAGTGTTTCATATAGATACTAGATCCCAGACCAGATCCCAGGCAGCTCATGGCAGCTCTCTTAGCTTGTGAGCCAACCTGTGGTATTGTTGTATTAGGCAATTCCTGGATAGTTCATGTTCTGTCATATGTTAACTCTCAGTTCCAGACTGTCTATGTAAAATTACATGGGCTATGGATTTAGCTGAGTTGGATCCTACACACATGTCTGTGCATTTAATTTGAGTAGCTTGTATTCTGCTTAGGTGCTGTGAAAAAGCTGAAAATGGAGCTTGTGTTTATAGTATCGAATTACTAAGGAATATGATTAGTCTGACCCATTTAGTGTGCTGAAGGGTTAGGTTAATTCCAAATGCTTGATATTACTTCTCCACCTTTACAAATGTGATAAATGATACTTCTTTGCATATAATGATTATTTTCCTCAGGATGGCGTTCAGGTTAGGACCCTGAAGCTGGGTTGTACAGAATCTTGGTTTATTCCCCAAGTTTTCTGTCTTCCTAGGCATGTCATTAAGGAATTGTCTTCTTATGATCTTCATTATTTATTTCCCTTACTAGGTGGAAACATTATAATTGCATTTAAAATTTAATTTAAAATAAATAGGAAAAATGAAACACGAGACCTACAGCAATGAAACAGGTCTGATACATTTTATTGTTCTTAGTTTCTGGAAGGACTTGATGTTTCTTATAAGCTGAGTTTTTGTATTCCATGAGGTTTTTCAGCTATTTTTAGAAAATAATAACAAAATGTTCTTGTCCTTTAATATACATATATACAAAAAGAAACACTAATTTGACCTTCTCTATATATTTCACTGTCCTTTTGGAAGTTGTTATTCTACCTACAAGTGCTCCTTTGTCAAGGGAAAGAGATTTGTGCATGTTCTTCAATTAACTCCTATAACTAGCTTTAAAAGCTAAAAAGTATTATAAAAATACATAAAAGAGAAAATCTGTTGCTACTGAAGTCTGTTAAAATCAGCAAGGGACAGCATTATTGACATTAAAAAAGTAGTTAAATGTAAAATTTTTCTCTCTCACTTTGTCACTTTCCTGTATAAACAAGTTCCATAAATGTCCATCATTAAACATTAAGCCCAAGGTTTTGCTTCTGACAACACAGCTTGATCCCTATCTGAATGATACACATGGAAATTCCTTGCTTGTGAAATTATCCAGCAGACAAAATTTGGTGTTGTGCCTCAGCACCAGAACTGGTAGAGTTATAGTTCTAGAATCTTCTGTTGCTAACTCTTCACACATAATAATTCATGATCCCTGGAGTTTTCTAGACATGAAATCTTTTTTCATCCATAATTCTTCAGTTTTCTTGTGGCACATAGTAAGTGACAGAGATCATATCCCCCACATTACTTCTTCACTGCCTTAATTTTGACATTATATATTCCCATAGGAAAATGATACTTCATGCTTCTTATTAATCCACCAGAAAATAACAGAAAAGTGGTAGTCAATGTGGCCTTACCACAGAGAGCAATCAACACTGGCTTTTGTTTGGTTGATTTTTTTTTTTAATGCAAGAGTTCAACTTTGTATATTTTGAATTTGTTACTGTTATGTGTACAGAGATAATATGATAATCTCTTCTACTTCAGTTGCCCTTAGCTTTTGTGCTTTCAAAATCTATTGAAATACTTTGTGAAGGAACAGGATTCTCACCTGCTCTCGTAGATAACTTTGCAAGGGAAGAGTTTGTCTGAGTGCCCGTCTTTCCCTCCTTAAAGGGATTCATGTTCCCCGATGTTTTCCTCTTCTTTCCACTGGGACCACCCCTGCATTTTTACTTCTAGAGGAACACAGAGAGACAATGTTTTAATTATTGTAGCTGGTGACCAGCTCATGTGTCACACTACTGACTATAACGACAGGGAACCACTCCTGCCCCCTGAGCTGATGAAAGGCAATGGGTAAGTGTGGGAGTGTGCCTGGAGTCCCCAGTGGTGCCACAAGGACTCCCTCCCATTTGTATCTCTCCACTTAGATGAACAGAAGTGGTTGTTGGTGTAGTTTCCCAGACCAGGCACTCTCATTTCTGTCTTTCCATGCCTTCTGTGCCACTTTAGCACTCCTCTTTTGGGTCTCACAGGCCAGGTCTTTGGGAGAGCAAGTACTCCACAACCCCTTTGTGAGCAGGTTCAGGTGACTCTGCTGACTCCAGGCCACAGAACTGCACATTACATAACCCTAGATTAGGGGTGGGGCTGTGCTTTGTTTTTATAAACAGGGGTAGTTGTTCAAACCCTGAGATGCTGCAAGATCTCACAATACCATATGGTAATACTTCTAGCATATCACAATGGTTTTCTGTTAATTACCTTCCAGGTCATTATGAAACAGTGATGAATTTTAAACTTTTGAAATGAGTGAGAAGAAAAAAGCCAAAGATCAGGATTCCTGGGAATGGAGCATACTGAATTACAATGCAGTCTATTATCTGATAGTACCTTTCCATCAGTGCTGTTCTGCCCAGTCTTGGGAAGCTCAGATATAAAAAGGCCATCATTTCATTCTCATGCCTGGCTTTTTTTGGAGTTTCTTAGCTAAGATAATGTGTATAAAATGCAAATGGTCGACCACTGAAAATTAGAATGAAGTAATTTCATAAGTAGAAAATAAGTGACGACTAATTTAGAGCACATAGAATAAATTGGAACTGAGAAAATATTTTATATTCTCCTTTGAGTAGACATTCTGCCGTTCTGTTGGCACTTGTTTGAAGAAGCTATGTCATAATCTAAACACTAGATCTGCTATCAAAAGAAATTTAATTTCTTAGTAGTGTGTAGAATGATTTTTATAAAAAGTCAGTTTAAAAATCTTTAAAGTTTGGATCTCTGATAGAAATCATAAAATCATAGAATAGTTTATGTTGGAAGGGACCTTGGAAATTATCTTGTTCCAACCCCTCTGCCATGGACTGGGACACCTTCCACTAGACCAGGTTGCTCAAAACCCCATCCAAACTGGCCTTGAACACTGCCAAGGATGGGGCAGCCACAGCTGCTCTGGACAACCCATTCCAGTGCCTCAGCACTCTCAGAGTAAAGACTTTCCTCCTAACATCTAATCTAAACCATATCTCCTTGAATTTGAAGCCATTCCCCCTTGTTCTGTCCCTGCAGCTCCTGATGCAGAGCCCCTCTCTGATTTCCTTCAGACACTGGAAGGCTGCTGTGAGGTCTCCACAAAACATTCTCTTCTCCAGGCTGAGCATGCCCAACTTCCTCAGCCTGTCTTCACAGGGGAGGTGCTCTAGTTCCCTTATCGACTAATATTTTTGTTTCTTTACTTCTTTCTTTTAACACTATGATGTTGGATATTTGTAATGTTTAATTCAAACTATTTGCATTATAAATTGGTCTGGGCTTTACGTTGCCTTGAAGGAAGATGAGTAATTTGAAGGAAGGGAAAGAATGAAAAGTCAGAAGTGCATTAAAATGTGTATCATCAGTTGTCCTCAATCTCATTTATTAATTACTTTTATGAAGGAGTAATTTGATACAAAAGAACAGTTTAGCATTTTCAAGGCTTTTTGGCCTCAGAGATTCAGGTGCACGACGAGTGAACTCCAAAGCTGTTTCTAGCATTCAGCTTAAAATGCATTAGGGAGTACTTTGGTGGGGTCCATTTCAGTCTCAGAAGGGAGGGCGTCACAATTATGGCACAGATTATTGCCATTATTTCTGTGCTTCTGGCGACAAACCATCTGTATGAATTTGTTACTATTAACACAGCTGGAGGTAGTGCATGTTCAAAGTAATGCAAGTACAGGCTGGCACAGTGTCACACTTCCATTATAACTCCAAAGGGTTGATCCTTCCAACTTCTCTCTCACTCTCATGTTTCCATGATGCTGTTATCTCCTCTGACCTTCATAGCCTGACCACTGCCATTGATTTTTAGCAAGTGTCATTTGTGTTACAAATTGGTCTGGACTTGAATCTGTCTGTATTAAGAGGTTTAAATTCACACTTACTGGTGGTGGGAAAAGAGGGAAAAAATTACAGAAAGTGGGAATTTGCTGAGCTGTCAAAAAAGAAGTGACCTTAAAAGGGTTTTATGGTTAATAAAGCCTTTGAGGAAACAAGCATAGAAAAACAAAAGTGCAGCCCAATGCAATAAAATTGCAGTGTCCTTAAAATGATTACGATAACAGTACTGTGAGGTCAGGCAGCTCTCAAACAATCTGGTGAATAGCTCTGTGCTCAACAGTTATTTGGTTGCTCTCATGAATTCTGGATAAATGGGAACCATTTACAAAATTAATAATTTTTTAACTTATGTAAGACATAAAGCATGTTCAAACTAGAATAAATCCATGAAACACATTTCTTCTCTAAGCCCTCACTGGGGATGTGTGCTTCAAGATGTATGAAACTACACTGAAGCATGGACAGAAGAGCTCAAGCTCGGACAGACAAGGCAGGCTGCTGTAACAGCACAGACTTGAAGCATCAGTGCCCAGAACTTTCATTATAGATTATCAGATGAGTTACTCTCAGGGGCACTTCCAGGCAAGAGAGATAAATACAATTTCAGTGTCTAAATGTTTTTTTAAGCTTGGTAGGCTGAGAAAGAATTTAATGGCAACACCATAAATTACTTTGATGCTAAAATATTCCCAGTAGTCCTTGCTATGGCACTTACCTCCTCTATGACCTGGAGCAAACCCCTCTAATGTCTCAGTTTCTTCTCCATTGTATGGATAATATGCATCTTTCTTGTGACAACTGAGGCTTCCTTTGTGTCTAGAAAAAGAGGAGTAGGAGTTGGAGAAGTACTGATGGTTGCCAACCTGATGAGAATGGCAGAGTGGTGTTGCTGTGTGTGTGTCTTCTCCAACATGCTGTGTGCTACCTAAGGCAGGAGCACTCTCTCCATCCATGGGGCAGGTGTGGATGACAACATACTCCATTTATTCCCTCCTCAGGAAAATGCAACATCTTTCCTTTGCACTGTGGGGCAATGTGGCTCAGATGTTGGCAGTAGCAGCTAAAAGAGGCAGTTTTGGTAAATGACGTTTCAGGTCAGAGAGCAGTGGTGATGGTGTGCTAAAAAGTGCTATGAAGCCAATTCCCAGGAGACAGGAGTCAGTGGAAAGATGGGAGTGAAAATCTCTTGTGGAACTTTGGAAAAGCTACATCTGTTTATTGCAGTGGCATCACCAGCTGTCCCATAGGTCTGTTACTACTGAAATTTGCACACAAAAAGCTTCGCATCAATCTATTTCATACTTCAGTAGCTGAGTTTCCTGTTATGTGGCTTGTTAAAATATTTACTAATCTTAGCAGAAAAAAAAAAGTGAAAAAAAAAGAGTAATCCAAGAGAATTAAACTGTATCCTTAAAATAAAAGCTTTCCTAGTATCTTTTGCAGCTTCTCTCAGATGGAGAAGTGCTGTCTGTGATCACTGACTCTGAGACCACATCAATGATTAGCTGCTATTTTAAGCTACACATTTTAAGTCCTGGCTATTTATATCTGAGGGGCAGTGAGCCTGGGCCTCCAGGAGGCAGTGCCAGGGACCCTCTCCTCTCCATCTTGGCAGCACTACATGTGGAAGACCTTCAGGCCTGAAGCACCTTCTGTTGAGATATGAGACTCTCCTGGGAGAAAAGCTGCTGTCGCAGCAAACCCACAAGTTGTACCTACCCTTCAAATCAACAGGAGATAAATGGGATGCTCTTCATACTGACTTTAAGGAGAGTGAGTCACAGAGCAAGGGCCAGGGTGTCACTGCAGATTAAGAACTGGTTATGAGATAGAGGAGAAAGATTCGTCATGAACTGCTGCTTCTCAGTGTGTAGAGAGATTAGTGGGACCCCATTGGCAAATTGTCTCTGTTAGGAAGAACTATGGAGGATTTAGAAAAATTCCAGATGGATTTAAATACATTGAGGGATTAGGGATCACAATGGTAGATGAAATTCAGCTGGAATAAGTGTGACAGAATAATAGACATTAACAAAAATAGTACTTTGGGAAAAAAAATAAGGAAAAAGGTATTCTTAAAACTCCTCATAGTCTGTGCTCTTAGGCTGTGGGAAATTTGGAGACAAGATTTGCTGTATTTAAAAAGATGAATCCTGCCCTTGGTGTAGTGGCACTTATTTTCAGACTTGAAAATTTAGAACAAGGCATGCAAATCCAGAAGGTGGTGGCCCATTTCCCAAACTAGTCTAATACATATCCCTGAGGTCAAGAATTCAGTAGGAGATTTTTTAAAAAGAGATTTTAATAAGTATTGAACATACACATTATCACATTAACTATTTGTTTTTAGAATTATACCATAACCTTACTTATTTTCTGAAGGAATATTCTTGCTGCGGGGTATAAAGCAAGAAGAACTCACTTGTGGTCTCTGTTCTTTGCATGGGCTGCAGCGCACATGGTGCACAGGGAAAGGGAATGGCAAAGGTTTTATTAAACCTGAGCTTCATGTAAAGATAAAATGGCACCATCCTAGACCTCTGCAGTCAGATAATGAATCAGCTGGACTCTGGTTTTCTCATGTATAATATTCTCATTTATTCGGTCAGGTGTTTCTAGCTGGGCTAGAAATAGATAAGACAGATGATAGATAGATAGATAAATACATAGATGGATAGATAGAGAGAGAGAGATATTTGATAGATAGATAGATAGATAGATAGATAGATAGATAGATAGATAGATAGATAGATAGATAGATAGATAGATAGAAAGGTGTTTTTTCACTTTTTCACTGGACTTTGGGCAACTGCCTTGAATACAGCCAATCTCGTAGCAACCCTCACACCTTTTGAGTGTTCACTCACGGAATTGAGGAAATACTATTTTTTGAATACTTTTACTGAACAATTTTTTTAACATCTTTACATCTTTCGTTCTTGGTTGTTAGCAGTGTGAACACAACAGTGTCTAAGACAAAAAAAAAACCCAAACAAAGAGAATTAAAGAACCCATGGGTTTTGTTTGTCTGAGCATTGTTTTTCCCAGGATACACTGCACCTTAGGTTGTCCTTACAGAGGTATATCTGTCTACTTTTCCCACCCTCCTGCAGAACTTTTCTTGAATTTTCTTGGACTTTATTTCTTTGGACCTATCTTTAGGCTGTCCTGTATTTATTGATGGTAAAATCAGGCAGTAGCACAGCTGAGGTTGTTTAAAATAACCTCCAGTCTGGTACTGGTGGCTGCTGCTGAGAACTGACTCAGGGTCTGGGGTTAGTGTGTGCTGCTGGGAATGTGCTTCCTTCAGCACTGCTCTTCTCACTCCTTTATCCCAGCAGCAGGAACTGGAAATTGCTTTCCCACTCTACCCTTTTCTCCTGACTGCTTTTAGCAGGCAAAGCAGTCGTAGCTGATGGACACCTGCCCCTTGCCCACAGAGAGGCAGCACCCAAGTCCTGGCATTCTGGCTCCTCTGCATCTCCTTGCCAAGCAGTGCCCTCAGAATGGAGATACGGTGGAAAAAAAATCAAGCCTGACACTGGCCCATGAAAGTGGGAGGTTAAAAGTGATGAAGCTGCTTTGACCTGTTAGAACCAACCCCCTCTGCTGGACTGAACACTTTGTATTCCTTAGAGCAAGTAATGAGCAAAGACAGTTTCTAGTAACTCTCCTAAGTCATACCAAAGTAGCTGCTTTGGACACCTCAGAGTGTTGCTCAGCCTGAGCCCTGTGACAAACATACGTGCTCTTTTCCAGGCATGGAGGGAGGGTGACAGCTTGTGCTGGGGCTGGCCAGGCTGCTCCCCCCAGCCTACCATCAGCAGGGAGTTTGCCTGCACCCAATCGATGTCCACACTGCTGCCAAGTGGTTTTATCAGCCAGAGAAAACTAGTCCTGAACATTATTAATCCTAATGGTGGACTCTTTATTTGACTCTCTAAAGCATTCCAGATGGTATTCCAGACCCATATTTTTGAACTTTATTTTTTTTTTATGTTTAGCTTTTTATCTGCAGTGCTAAGGAGACTGTGCTGCACTAAGAAAGTGGTACTGTTACAGACTGTTGCCCTGTAAATGAGAGGGTGCCAATTTGATGTCAGTCTAAACAGAGACATTTTTGGGAAATGGCCAGGTGGAACATCCTTAAATAATTATTTTAAACTATGGAATGCATGTTTCTTAAAATTCAATATTCAAAAAGACTAGATGGGGAAAAATTACTCATATCAATACTAAAAAACAATCTTTGACATAAAGATTACTTAGTCATTGGCTAAGTGAGTGACTATTAAAAAATCTTAATCACTCAAAATAAATATAGAGGTCAGCAGGACCAACAAAATTATATTTTTCAGATCGAACCTCAGATCAGGTAAGTACCACCACTAGAAGTCACTGATCTTTGATGAATCCATTCAGGCAATTGTCAGACTAGGTCTTCTGGTAGAATTTTTTTTTTTAATAACATGTGAATCAGGGGATTAAAGAACCAAATGAGAAAGAATCTTACAGTTCTAACCCAGCACTTTGACCTGTGCATAACTGTCATTTTTTAATAAAAACTGGTTTCTGAAATTAAATTTTTCAACACATTTAGTCCATTCAGCTTTTGTTTTCAAGAGCTTTTGGTGTGTGTCGTGTTATCCATGTGTTTAGTACCTTTTCCCTTTAAAGAACCTTTTTCAGTTTAAAGCTGAAATGTGGTTGTTTCAGAATTTAGAGTGAAAGCCAGAGTGCTTCATTTAGGTTCCAAACTTACAGCTGCTGGATGCTGTGCATATTCCCCAAGGATGTCATCCATGGCATTTCCCATCATTGAGCTCTCTCAGAGACAGGTAAAGACATACCCACACAGGAAGGTTAGGCATCTTCTTTCTTCCACTGATTAGAAGAGATTTTTGAATATTCCAGAAGACAGCCCAGACTGCAAAGGACCTCTCCATTTCATTGAGACATGCCAAACAAGCAGGATGTTCTGGGATCCAGTGTTTCTGATGCTCCTCTGCTGACAAGCATTATGCCTAGTATGTTCTGCTCATCTTCTGCTCATTACTGAAGGGTTGGAAAGTGAAGCAGCTGATGGAAGAGATCTTACTGAAGTTGGTCTGAGCAGTTTTAACTCCCACACCTGAGGAGAGTGTTCTGTGTACCAGACCTGAGTGATAGCACTGTCCATCATCCTGTTGATGGCCCAGTGCTTTATATTCAGGCCTAAAAGCAGCAGAGGAAGATGGATAATGTGCAAGACAGAACATAACTCTTAACTTGCTGCACTCTGGAGTAAGGAAAACTGCTGGTCCAAACAAGTTTTGAGCATGTGTGTGTTTTACATTAGTAAATAAATTGTGTTTAAAGTAAACATTAGTCTAAATAAAATGTCTCCTCCCCAAAAGTTCAAGGTTCAAGCTGGGTTCAAGCTCTACTTCATCCTCTGATTTAGATGGGCATTTAATACTATTCAAGCTGAACTCAGGTGTAGCCAAACTTTGGAACATTCTCCAGGGTAAATGAGTGGAGATGTGACTGTGTTGAGTTTGGATCGCCAAAGATAGGCTGGGTGTGAGTGGCATTTACCCCCTCAGAAAACACACTTACTGATACTGCTGGGAGGAGTGTAGTTAAGCATTCAGGGAACTTTCAGGCTGCAGAGAAATGCCTTGCAATTTTAGTGTGGTGCTCAGCACTGTTGAAAATGGACAAATTATCCTTCATTGCCTGTGTTCTGATTTAAGCAAATTTTGGATGGATCAAACCCTACCTTACTTAAGATTTTACTGGAGATTAGACTGATATTTAGGTTTAAAGAATGCAATTGCCAATGTCAGGCCTACTTCTGTACTGTAGATTATTCTTCATTTTTGCAGAAAATGACTCAATTGAACTAATCTGACAGGGCTGACTGGATGTCCATTATAGTGCTGCATTACAATTGCTAAACAGAGTGTTGGAAGGGCACTGGGTACAGTCTGGTAAAGACAATACAGAATTTGAATGATGGCACTAAGGGGGCATTTCGGAGTCCAGTAAGCGGGTTTCCAAAGACTCTTGGCAATTAGGAGAAGGGAAAGCAAATGAGAGCAACTGCTTGTGAGACTGACATAACCTCAGAATAACATTGAACTACATGTTGCTCTCCTCAGGCTGAGAGCAGGCTTGGCAAACACCAGCAATCAAGCCATCTGTATAACTGCATCAGAGTTTTTGCTACCAAAATGGATCAATTTATGGGATTGTTTTGACAGGCATGTTGGGAAATACAGAACATATAGTTTTCATCATTGTTTACTTCTGTTTTTCCTCTTGTTCCCTTTGACATTGCCCACTGGCTTATATTAGAGTTTGAGCTCCATTTAGCTCAGCATGCAGAGCTGGCCATGCTGCCAGTGTCTCTCCCTGCAGAACTCCTCCTGTGCCTTCATTTACATGTTTTCTTGTTGTTCTTTAACCAGGAGGGGAAACTTTGAGCCTTGAATGCATAAATCATTAGGTCCAGGTCAAAAATAGTCCATTATTCAAAGTGGTTGTTCTCGCTCATCCGATTTGTCGTTTATCTCGGGAATTTCTTGGAAACGTGGAATCCATTTGTAATATTGTTCTGGTAATCGTAGCATGAAGCTGAACTGGTCCTGAGGTCAACATCCAACCTCCAGCACTCCTCTTCTCTTGAAGTGGTCTAATTGGCCATTCATGAAGCACGTCTGGCTCGTAAGACTCTTGTATCCTCCTCTGTTTGCCCATAGCAGGCCTTTAGCAAGGAAACTCAGCAGTGAGGCAGAAGTTAACTTCACCTCGATCAGGGTGCTCTAAATATGATCTAAAATTAGTCACATCCCCTGTGCTTGGAAAGTTTGGAAAAAAATTTTGGTAGGAGAATGAGCGAAGTTTTTATTATAACTAAAAGTTAATTTTCACATTGTGTAGTATTTACTATTGCAACATCTGCTCCATATTTGGTAGGGACTAATATATAGAGGCAATAGTGCTGGGCTTTCTATTCTTAGGTCCAGAAGGGATGCAAGTGTAATAATAACAGTCTTTTATATAGCAATGCCAGGAACCTGACTAGGAAATTTGACGTAATTAACTTCATTTAATGAATGGTGGAAATGAGGGTCAGGAAGATGTCTTGACCAGGGTGGCTTGATAGACCTCTTCCAGATAAAGACATATTCTGTTCCTCATTCGTAATTTGTTCAGATACAGATATTCTTTCACTTATATATTAAACTACTGAAAAAGATGGAATTGTAGACAGATTAAAAATAAAAAGGCTAACAAAGTCTATACATTTTGCACCAGGAACTAAGGAGAAAATCACTTAATGGGATTGTTCCAAGTTGTGCCAACTTTATGGGACCGGATTTTAGAAATGACTCCTCATCACTGCATTTTTCATCTAAATTGAAAAGTGTAATCTTTAATATTCAATAGCAGAGGAAGATTATCATTCAGTGTTCTATTGTTTAAATTACCTCTTTGAGTGGATTGTTCCTTAAAATATATCTGTTTCCAGCTTCCTCACTGGGAGGGATTTAGACTTGGGAAGATATGGAATCTTATTTTCACCAGACAATCTAATTTTCCTGTGTCCAATGTCCAGTACACTTTGTTGAAATGCTTCGACAATTACATAAAGTTGGCTCCCAGATCCACTCCTGAACATTTAAATGGATTACACTAATTTTCAGAAGTGCTCAGCAGCTCACATTAAGGTTAAGAGATATTTATTCCTGCACTTTGATTCCAGATTCATCTCTAGATAAAAAAGCTTTATAGCCTAGATCCTGCCTTTGTGTTTGTTTGTTTGTTTTGTTGTGCAGACAAAACTCCTGATGAAGTTATAAGGAGCTGATTGGATCAGTATTGTTTTAGGTGAACCAAGCAGGTCTAAACTGGAGGATTTATTTTTCACGTGGTTAAAATGGATATGGAAATTTTCATAGTTATGTCATGATGTTAAATCATGACATCATAGTCTTGCAATGAGGTGGGGAGCCATTTCATCTGAGGGGATAATGTAGTACTATCATATAATATTGGCTATAGCAGAGTTATAGGACATATTTTACAGTAGATATAACTAATTTGCTGCAAGAGCCGTGCCCTGAAAAGTGAGTTTACACAAAAGCAGGAGTAGAATATTTTGCAGGGGATGCTCTGTCAGACTTTACATATATCTACATAAACCTCAAAGGAAAGACTTATATTTCATTCCCCATTTATTTCTCCATTGTCATTAGAGTGTCAAAGTATATTCTACCACTAATATGAGACAGAGATTGGCATCTGAGTGAGACAAAGTTCTGCTACTGGTTCAGTAGGGTCTGAATCTGTCAACTGCAAAATAACAGCTGGGGTAGCACTCACAGATAGGGATGGCATTAGAAGATAAAGCAACGAAGAAAGTTAGTTACACATGAATTTTATATACTTTCTAATTCTCTTTTCATCTTCCAAGCTGCAGAGAATTAGGCATAGAAGGGATCTCAGAATTATTTTAAATTGTGAGATGTGTCAGATTTTGTTTTAGCTGGTTTTATTGTATTTTAGCACAGTTAACTTGAAAGAAGATGCAAAAGAGAAATGGTCAAGTGGAATGAGAGCAGTTGTTCAGTTGTTGGAGTTGTCTAAAAAGTTTCTTTCTATTGTTAAAACTTCTTTCTAGAGTATCTTATTATTTGTTCCTTACCTGAACAATTATTTTTTGTCTTTCTTCCTTGGCTTACATAACACTTTCTCTTGAATTAATTCCATAGTTGTTGCACCCTCACAATCAGTAGAGCAAACATATTGCTGAGTAAACCCCCACTCCCTAATACAGACACTGAATCAAGCAGGCTGGAAATTAAACATAGTATACAAAAGATCACAGATATTGTCTGTTCCACAAGTACTTTCTGCTTGCACTGGGCACTGTGGGAAGGCCATGAGCAGGAGGATGGGTGGTGTTTGCAAAATTGCCGCCTTCTTATATAAATAAGATGGGTGATATTGCTCTAAGGTGCTGTTGCAAGGCAATTTAATTGAGTTAACATTGTGCAGGTGGAAATGGTGTTATTCTCTCCAAGTGAACAAAGTTAAAGGCAATCGCCATGCAAACCATGCAGCACTGAGCAAAATGCAGCACTAAACAAAAGCAAAGCATAAAACACATGACATAGATTAGAAGGGACAAGCATCGCCTGACTTAAGCAACCAAAGAGGT
>JAWWLZ010000082.1:8468395-8483734 GCA_035041345.1 Poliocrania exsul | reverse complement strand
CCATACATACATAGGATAGAAATATGAATAGATAACATCTTATTGGCTGTATTGCCATGTGTTCTGGAACACTGTGTGTCTTTCTGCAGTTTAAGGACCATGTTAAGTGTTGCCAGAGAAGGGCTCAAAAAGTTCAGTTTGCTAAAACAGAAAAAGATTCTTAAATTGATCACTGGCTGTGAGTACATACCTGTCAATAGGAATGTGAGAATAAATACAGCTGTACATTGACATTTGTGCAGTTCAGGTGCAAAGTGAAACAAATCTTTGAACAGTAAAGATATTAAAGAGTGAGAGATGTGTGCCTCTTTAGTATTAAGTCTGTGTGATGATCAATAATTCTCTACTCAACAGTTCAGGGCTGTTATTTTGTAGCAGGTCAGCACAACACATCCTTTGCTGCTTTCCTGAATCTTTGAAACTTAGTCAGGTACCTGCTTATGTAGTATAAATAAAGTATGATGCAATGCTTCACTAAATAAATTCTGGTCAACAGTTCTGGTCCAAAATGTTGGCAGAACCTTTATCAAGTGGTCAATCGTCCATCTGAACATCAGAAGGAGAACAAAATAGTCAGTGTACACTTCTTAATCCACTCATGTATTATATTCAATGTTCAGCTGCAATTTTCTGCCTTTGCTTTTCTCTGTAACTCCTGTTGTGTAAATATACTGTAGTAGAAAAGTGTTTCTTTTTATTGTGTGCTTTTCTCCATTAATTTGATTTGATGTAAGTATGTTTATATAGATCTATATATAGTATATAACACATTTACAGCAGCACGAGCATTTTAAAAAATACAGAATTGAGAAGGTGTAAAGAGGACCTCAGTGCAATATAAACAATGGAAATAAGCTTCAAATTCCTAAACAGAGAAAGAACAGAAATGTGTACACATTGCAAGTCATTAGTTCAAGCCTACCAAACGTTTCCTGAGACAATTACCTTTGCTGCTATAAAATTTGCTTTGCACAGCCCTCTGGAGCGTTACTAATTGCTTTTCTTAACCTCCAGAGATTAAAGGATTTTGAAATGAACATATAGACAAATAGTGACTTTAATTTCAAATCTAAGCTTTATTAAGGCAAGCTCTGTTTTATGAAATAGGGTCATTAAGAGAATGTTTCACGTTGGAAATATCCAATCCTAATCTCATCATCTTCCTCCAGTCTTGAGAAATTGCACTCTGCCTGTGTCTCTTAAAAATGCAGTGCCACCTCAACTCATTTCCGTCTGGCATCAGCTCTGTGTCATCTTCAAGAGTACACAGAACCGTGTTGGCACTTGTTTCTCAAATCCTTTTCCACTAGGGGGTATGATAGACTGTGACTGTATCTCACAGGAAACCCTCCGTGTGATACTGTAGTACTGAACTGCACACACACGAGGGAGAGGAATAGGCATGCAAAGCTTGGTACATGATTTATGGAGATTCAAATCCTGTCATTCATAAATATAATTATAACCTACGGCTTGAAAGTGATATGGACCTTGCCATATTGATCATGCTCCAGCTCTGTTTATTCAGATCATTCGTTTGTTGACAGGAAAAATATAAGAAGAATGTTGTTAGTCATAAAACAATTAATGAAAGGAAACTCTTCTATTTTACATAAGGAATATTCTTTGTTTCTGTGTGTGTTCTGCACCCTCCCACCTTCAGATGGGAAATATAAACCCAAGGGGAGGGGATATTATTAAATCAGCAATCAACCTTCAAGTCATTCTGGTATAAACACTGTAATTATTTCATCTCTAGTAAACAGAATAAAAGACAACAGCACATAAGGGTGACAATTTGCAATATGCTTTGGATGTCTTTGTTAAAAAAACCAAAACCTATTATGACTGAAATAAAAAATAAAAAGGGGGGAAAGTTGTGACAGCCAACAGAGGGGATAATTATTAAATTTTGAGTAATAAATTTAGCAGGTCATTGCAACAGTCATTAATTTTATTTTTTTTTTTTTTTGTGGGGAGAAGTTACTGTTTGTTAGCCTTGAAGCCAGAATGCTTACTTTTATTTAAAAAAAAAATCATAACAAAGTATAAGATAAAAGTCCTAAGTGTGACTATATAGTCCAGATGCCTTCTAAAACTCAGTCTTCTCTTACTTAGCTGGGTATAAGTGCATTTATGTCAGAAGAGTCAGTTGTAGAAGGTGTAACTGTAGTAGCATACAGCTTGGGGGAGGGAGAGACAAAAAATATTGGGTTTAATCACATTTAAATAATGTTTTTAGCCTCAGTTGCAGCAGCCGTGTATCTCAGATGTGGGTTAGGTTAGGCTGGGCATTGTGGTTTAGTGCCCGAGTGCTCTCCCTGCCCAGCTGCTGAGCCTGGTTGGTGTGAGCTGCCAGCCAGGAGGGATGGCCCTGCTCCCAGCACTGCCCTGGCTTGGGAATGGTGTGCCTGCAGTTCGGCAGGGCACAAACACACACACCCTCCGCCAGCCTCTGCACTCGCAGCGATGGAAGGACAATGCCATTAATATTAACCCAGGTCCACAGGCTGGGACAGCCACACAGCAAAGCTGTCACCCACCCGACTGAGAGTTCCTGCTTAAGAACCATCACAGGTGCATTTTATACATCTTGGAACCTTTTTATCAGATTGGTTGGCCTCTTGTTAAAAAGTCTTTTAAAAATATTTCGCAGTCAAATAATTACTGGTTTAGTTTAAATGTTCTCATCCAACACATAATGAACAGTGAGGAATTCCCCAAAGGGCATCTTTTGTTATTGAAATGTTTATTTATTGAATGCTTTTGCCAGAAGCCCCCCATGAGAAAAATCTCATTTTATGAGCTCCCGAAGCAGTCAGTTCCCAAAACATCAAGCAGAAATGCAATTTTGACCAAGTAATCTCAAGGTCTTTTGTTTGTTTTTAAATAAACAGAATGCCATTGTGCAAAAAGTTGTGACCAGAGCTTCTTTATATTTTGTATTTGTGAACATTCCTAGTGAAGCTGTGCTGATGTGGTGCTCAGATCATTCCTTATGTACAAGAATTCAAGTGCTACAGTAGAGGAAATCAGTATCCCACAGACCAACATATGAGCAGGCGTTTTACATGATTCTGAGATTTATTTCCTGGAATAGGATGGTGCTAACCCAACATCCTCCCACTTGCCTAAGGAATTTTTTCTCCATCCTTTTTTCCCTTGAGCTGAGAGGAGAAATGGTAGTGCCTGTGGCAGGGCACACGTGGGGATGACTCGGATCCTCTGTGTTCCTGCGTTATCCAGGGGGAGTCACTAGAGAATAGTATGATGGCTGCTGACAGTCTTCACTCTTAGGAAATCCCTCTCACTACCTGGGCTGGGGTTCTCAAATGATCCAGTTTCAATCCATATGATTTTAGTGCTGCCAAGAAGTGCAGGGCTGCAGGACTGAGGCAGGGGAGAGCCAGGGGGAGGAAGTGGGGAGTGCCTGAGTAATGGAAGCAAAACACAGTGAAGGGGGGAAGGAGGGCAGGAAACTTTGTGTGCCTTTGCTGATAGAGCCAAAGTGTAACTACACTGGTCTTGAAATTTTGTGTTGGTTCCAGGTTCTCAGCTATAATGGACTATGCAGTGAAGATCTGGGGGAAATATCTCAAGTTTCCCTACCCATCTTTGTCAGGCAACAGCTCCATACTGGGGTGATGCCTGCTTTTATTTAAAGCAGACTGCTCAGTGCACTGCAAATATCTCAGCAGAAGAGAGGTATCTGCATTTCTCTTAGGCTGGCAATGCAGAAAGACAGTGGTTTTATTCAGTGTTTGGTATCCTGATACTCCCAGGCGCCTTTTATGGCTGAATATCCCAACATTAGTGACAGAATCAAGGAATAGCCTGGATTTTTGTAAAGCAGTTATCTCAATTGAAAAGTACTTTGCAATTGTTGATTTTTATAATCTGCAATATAAAAATGATGTTGACACACATTTTGTAATTACCTAACATTGTTAAGTGTTTCTTCGCCATTAGTGACCAGTGTCCTTTAGCAATAAAATCTCTGCTTTCTTTTTCTTTCCTTCCCCATAGAGTATTTTAGAGAAAAATGATTGATTAGTGGCAGCTCCTGTTAACTCGAGAATAAAACGTGCACAGGGCATGCTTTGCTAGTAAAAGATTAAAAGGCTATTTCTTACTCTTACTCTGATTCCCTTTGTGAGCTTAAAGCAAAGTCTTATGGTTAATAATATTTATTTTCTGCCTGAAATGGAAAAAGTTTAGAGGTATTTCTGTCTAGGATATATGTGATGCAATTAAGCACACTTCATTAAGTGCTCCCCGTTCTATGAATGCAAAAGATGAACATGTTACTAAGAAGTAATTTAATACTTCATTTCAAGACCTGCAATAAAAATATTTTTCAAGTTATTTCTTTTATGCAGCAATTTTTCAGATTTCATTCTCTCATAAGCCACAGGTATAGAAGGTAAAACATGTTACATGTGTGGGTCCAGCCCATGTACTTCATCTTTTAAGTAAGGGTGTTCTTCGCAGTATAAATGTCATTCTTTTCAATGGCAATATTAATAATAAAAACTAAGGACCTTGCATAATGCATAATATGTAAGAAAACTTTTGCAACATAGGGCCAATTTTTGTCTTTCTTGAACCCCTATACTCATCTCTTCTGTAAATTCTTACATTAATATTTCTATAGTCTCTCATTACCCAGACACTTTTTTCAGAAGTATATTTTCCATATATCTAATTTTTTATGTTTTTCATAGATAAGTGTTTTCATATAGTTTTGAGTATATCAGAACTGAAATTTCTTCATTCCTTTCATAAGATGTGCATGTAAAATGAGTATTTACTGGCATGAATGGAGAATGAATGCAACATTACATTTATGGATTTGTTTTTCTTTAAAAATACACAATGATTAATTTTGCAAAACCCTGAGCACTTTACTCTTCTACTCTACATGTGGCTAATCAGTAACTTCCTCTGTAAAGGTCTTATAAATTTTAGTGCCATAAAGGACCATCAGGCTACACCCAGAAAGATCCCCAGAGAGTCAAATTTTTATCATCATAAGTTATTCAAAGAGGTTAAAAAATAAATACTATTTGTTATCTTTCTGGTCAAAACCAGCTCTTGGATCAGACATGTTCAAACTCTTTTCCCCACATGTGTTCTTGCAGAATACAATCAAGATAAATATTCTTAGTTTGATATTGTCCCTCTGACTTGCAGTTGTGACAACAGGACTAAGCTTGTGTTGATGTTAGGTATATAAAATGGGAAGCTACATGTAACCTTTGGATGCTGAATTCCAGTGGTGGTTTGTGCTGTACTTGGGTGAGTGGCAATTTCAGTGCCTCCATTTTACCATCTTCTTAATAAGAATAGTATTTACAGGAGTGTTCTGAAGTTTAGTTAATGTTGTTGAAATTCTTTCAGACAGGCATAAGATACACACAAGAAACCACAAGAGGTATAAAAATGTATGCAAATGTAGCTAATGAAGCAAAAGGAAGAGGGCTAAATTGTGTCTTAATAGGTTCTCTTTAAAAACCTATTTTGATAAGGAATATTATGCCATGTCTCTTGATTATGAATCTTACAATTTTTTAATAACCTCTTTCAGCGTGCTGGGACCGGCTGTGACCTTCAGAGTGCACTCAAACCTCCAAAACATTTCAGCTGCAGATGTTGCCAAAGAAGCAGGTAAGTCCTTGTTCGTTGCCAAACTGTGCCCACTCACATGTCTATTCCTTGGTCAGTGGCACTGCAACCAGCACAGCACATCCTGTTCTCCCAGAGGACTGATATTAAAGAGAGGGACAGCTGAGAGGTGAGTGGCACGTGGAAAATTGAAGCTTAACATATCTGAATCACTTAAAACTGTTTGAGACCTCCTTGTTTGTCAAGAAAATGGATTAAATAGAGACTTGTAGTCAAGTTCCAGTATGGTGAAAAAGTCTTCTCTGTTGTCACAAACTCAAAAAACAGGTTAGGATTTTGTAAAAGAGGATGTAATAGAGTCACTTTCCTGATACTTCTTTTTCAGGGAACAAAAACGTTATTACATCTTAGCCTTAGTGTCTGGATAGATAAATGGTAGAAATATACCTTTGTTGGTGTGCTGTTTAGACAATTTCAAGGACAAGTTAATCTTGGTAGTAAAGTTTGTATTTCTAGATTTAAGCTGCTTCCTGTTGACTCCTTGTCAGCTTTGCTATTAACTGTATTAAGGAGTTGTTGACTGCAAGAAATAATTTCTGCAAAGTGACTGAATTGATAACTGATTTGTTTCCAAATTAGTCAGTTGATAGGTTTTAAAAATCAGAAGAAAACAAGTTGCAATAATGCTTGAAAATAGAAAGAAAAAAAGGACGTCATTTAAATAAACATTGAGAGCCACAAACTGGCCATTAACTTCTCCTTTTGCTTCACCATGGATGAATTTAGTTATAGAAAGAACTGGGGTAGTTCCCATGCCAGAACTTTCCTTTGCAGGAAGGGTCTTGTTAACTGGTGATTAGGGATTAGCAGATGTAATACCATTTTTCTTAAAAGGGTTTAACATGTCAAAAAGCCCTAGATGTGGACTATGAAAACTGGGAAATTACAATAAAGTAAGTATTGAATTATGTGACTCCTGAATGTGTATGATCTTCCTGGGAAAAATTAATATGCCTAGATTGCCAAGGGCTTTTGACAAGGTCTTCCAGAAGTTTGCAAGGACACCCATAGTTCCTTAGAATGTGGAATACGAAACTCAAAAATGGTGAATTGGTTGAGGCAAGAAACAGAAATTAGAATAAAAGTATTAGTTTTCTAAAAGGCTAGAGACAGCAAGATGTGGAAGGATCTCTGCTGGGACTGTGGCATTCCACATACTTCTAAGTGAGTTGGAAAAGAGAGTGAGCAGGACGATGAGAAGTCCTGCTAATAATACTGAATTATTCACAGCATTAAAGGTGAAGGTTGGTCTTAGAAATGTATAAAACCCTTACCAAACTGAGTGAATGGACTCAAAATGACAGATGAATTTCATTGTAAATTATTGTTAAAAAATTTCCTATGGAGAAAAGCTGCTTTACATACAAAGTTATAGGTGGTATGAACAGTAATGTGGTTAGTATAATAATAGCTAATTTAATGAAAATGACAATTCAGCCTCCATTATCAATTGAACAAGGAAAGCATTTTAAAGAATTTTTTGGAAACGTGTAGAAAACACAATAATCTTGTTTTGTTCTTGCATAAATCTGTCCTTTGCCTGTATTTAAATATGCTGTGTAGTTCTGCTTCTCATACCTCAGAGAGACTGGAAATTCTAGTTAAAATGGAAAGATCTGGAGAAAGGCAGAAGGCACTACTGGTGCAGTGAGACAGGAATCTTCATTTTGAAAAAAAAAAAGATGAGTAAGTTATGGGAAATGTCTGTCAGTTCCAGAGTGGCACAGTGAATGCGGACAAGACTGTGCAATTGCTCTTGCAATGCAAGAAAGATGGAACTGGCAGAAGGCAGGTTCAAAATAAATCAGAATGCAGTTTATAACTTTGTCAATTGTGGATAATGAAGCTTATATGTCTTCAAAAATTTACACTTAACAAGGTAACGGAATGGACATTCACTGAAATTTAGCAAGTCTGTGGAAACCTTGTGAAGTCCAGGAGGTTCCTGATGTGCCTTGGCCTGTTCCTAACAAGCTACTCTGAAATCTATAAATGTCGTGGCTTCTTTATTTCAGCAAAATGCAAGAAGTAACATTTTTTTGCTTACTGCTGGGATCAAAGTTGTTTTCAATTTCCTCAACTTAAATGCTTCTGACAAAGTTAGGAAGGTTCTGGGGATAAAAAAAATGCCACCCCAGAGAAAGGACAACAAAGCTGGTGGAGGATCTGGAATGTAAATCCTATGAGGAGAGGCTGGGAGAAAAGGAGGCTCAGGGGAGAGCTTATTACTCTGAGGGGAATTTGTGGCAATGTGGGTGTCAGCCTCTGCTTCCAGGCAACCAGTGACAGCACAGGGGGAGCTGCCTCAAGTTGTACCAAGGCAAGGTCAGGTTGGATATTAGGAAAAATGTCCCTGGAAGGCTGGTTAGGCATTGGAACAGGTTGCCCAGGGAAGGGCTGGGGTCACCATCCCTGCAGGTGTTCACAGACAAGTCAAAGTGGCACTTTGGGCTGTGGTTTAGTGGGCATGGGGGTATTTGGTTGAAGGTTGGACTTATTGATCTTGTAGGTCTTTTCTAATGAAAATGGTTCTATGATTCTGTGGATTTCTACAGATTCAACAACTTAATATTTTATATTGTAATTTTATCTACTTTATATACTCATATCCCAGGTGTTTTCTAACTTCTGTTTGCTTAGTAAATTAAAATTTTCAGATTTTGATGGCTGTAGGAAGAAGTTTGTAGGAGTCTTACATAAGCTTCTCTTGGTATGTCAACATGGCCATAGTATCATTATAACTAAACCTTGTGTTTTAAACCTTTTACAAAACAAGTTTAAGCAAACTTCTTACTTGCAGATCTCTAAAGCCAAAAATAAATTCACTTTAAAAATCAACAGCAATATGTACTTACATAAGAAGTTTTTTCAGGCTGTAGTTGCAATTATAATTTTTTTAAGTCAATAGTGTTTTGAATAAAAGCATTCCGAATACTTAATTTACCAAGGGAAATGAAAGCACAATCAATCAATGCATAGTTCCAGGGCGGGCACAAGTAAATGCATTACTCCATTCTGCACTGCAGTTAGGGAACTTGACATCCATCCAGGAACTCTGAAAGCAGATCTTATTTAGAGACAAGGACTAGACCAAATGGACAGAAGAATTTCACTGTCTGTCACATACTTAAAAATGAAAAGAATTTAGAAATTGAGGAAATTAGATTCCATAATAATTACAGGAATGTAAATTATCCAGATTTGCAAAAAGAAATCTATTTGTGCAAATGTTATGTACATGTAAGTGTCCCTGATAGACACAGGAACAGTTTCTGTGCAGCAGTTTGATCTTATTCACATCACATGTATTTTTGTAACTAAAATGAATAAACTTTATATTTTCCTATTTAGGTTTAAATATAGGGAACTATATTTAAAGCTTTCCATCCTCATCTGTGGAGTTTGACAAATGTAAACATGGGACTCTTTAGCAACTATGCAAACAGATGAATTACTTCAAATATACACTAAATAACAGGGATATGGAAGTATGATAATAAAAACAGTTTCCTGTGTTTTCATGGAGCTTGAGGTTCATTTTTCTTACTGTACACAAGACCTAGCTTGAGGCAAGATAAAGTCTTGAAAATCCTTCAGCCACATCCTGGCTGATAAAACTTTTTTTTTCCCCCAGTAATCCACAGTTCCAATTCTGTGTAAATGTTTTGATTACTTTTTCTTTGCAGTTTCTAGGGCTACATAATTATATGGGGAAGCTGACAACAGAGTAATTTAAAATTGTGAATAGCTTGCTTTCTCCCACTAACAATACCTTTATTTGCTGTTTGACAACAGAGCAGGACAGCCAATGTTTTGCCAGGTTCACACACTTTGGTGCTCAAAGGATGGAACACATCTCGCACCGCGTAACTGTCCTCTGGCCCGTTCTGCTTAATGAGTCAGGTCCAAGGGGGCAGTGTGTAATTTCATCTCAACCTTTGGAAGAAATAAACTTTCTCGAGACACAAATGACCTGCTCTAGAAGTAATTACACTGGGCACATGACATCATTTAGACAAACAAATATGTATTTATTTTCAGTTTAAGGGTCAGGAGAATATAGCAGAGACCAATTACAAGTAAGGTAACTCTATATAAAATGTAATATGTTTTGTAGTATATAATGTAGAAATAACCAATGAATCCCACCATTTATGCAAAGATATGTGTAGTACCAGTGATAATTAGAAAAGTGGAAACTTCTGAAGTTTCCAAGCAGAGAATTTTGGCACCAGATGTCTGTAATGATCATATATATTGCACACATGGAACAGATGTAAGAGAGAAGTTTTGGGCACAGACACTCACCATTGCTGAAATTAAAGAAAAGCATTTACTTGTATGTAGCTGCAGCCTTTTGCTGTTAGAGTTATGCTTACATTTGGTTTTTGTTATTGTACTCTATTGAAATGCAACATTTTAGGTGTTATAAAAACTGGAGACTGAAAAACAAAGGGCTGTAGGCACAGTGTAGGCATATTAGTGATGAGGACAGATAGCACAGCAAAAGGCAGTGCATGACCAGATATTAGGGAGATAACAGGTCTTGTGTGCAGATTCTCATGTCTAAGGTATATTGTGATATACACCAGTATGGAAAATCAGAAATTTTGATTTAGGATTTTTTTTAATATATATATATGAATGCATGTGTTTGTGTATATAAATTTTATATATATATATATATATATATATATATATATATATGTATGTATATGTGAATATCAAGAAAGCTTTACTTTTTTTTTTTTAATTCCTTTAGCTTTAACTAAGCTATTGGTTTGATTTTGTTTGGTCTAGGGGGTTTTGTTGTTTTTTTTTGTTTGTTGGGGCTTTTTTTTTTGTTATTATTTTTCTGTTGCCCTGCCGGTGAAACACATTTTCACACCACGTGTGATAGGGACTATTATCGTGACTTAGAGAGTAGGGTGTTGAATCATACAACCTTCTTGTATAAAAATCATTTCTCTGCCAGCTGTTTAATTCTGAAAAACCCCCACACTGCAAAATTAATTCTGCCGAAACACACAAATGCAAAAATACTATATTGTTATTCAAATGTTATTCATATTTTACTGTATATCAAGCTAATTTGAATAAAGATACTGCCTCAAAGTTGTTGGAATAGATTAAAACCCCCTAAATATAGAATTCCCCAGCAGTTTTAAATTACTGCAAATGATTAAATTTGTAAACGTACAGATTTTGAGATTTAACATCTACAAGTTTTGGTCATATCCAGCCGAGGTGAAATATCCTCAGCAGCAAATATATAGTAGAACTTTTTTGACATTGAATATTTTTGCTAAAATTGGCAGCTCTGAACAGATGACGCATCTTCCTTAGCTTTTAGCATTAAACAGACCTTTGGGGATGAAAAGAGTATTTCAAACCCTCAAGTTAATTTATCTTGTGTAGTTTTAGCTGATGGTGTCTTACTGGTTTGGAGTGGTCCAAGATGTCATCGCTCTGATCTTACTCAGGATGACTAAGTGGCTGATCTGTTCATGACTGTGGACTCAGCTGGTGTAGAAGGGTATTTACACCTTATTGTGCCTCTGATATTAAGTGTCTAAATAAGGGGTTTAATTTCAAAGGCTCTCAGTTCCCATCACACTGAACAAACCTTTAATGACCTTGGATAGTTAGCTAGATTGAATTCAGAATTTTCTGATGACATTTAACTTCAAAGCCATGTCAGACAGTGAAACAATCCACCTACATTTAAAAAAATATGATTCCAGGTTCTTCTTCAACTTGCAAATACTGGTGAGGAACCTCACACAGCCACTTCAGAAAGCTGTTAATTGCTCCCATTTCTTGAGCACTCCTGGCAAAATCACAGTTCTGACACACAACCAATCTGGGCCCTGTTAAAAAGGGCTGAGGCTCCGACATGAACATATTTTGATTTTCTTCTAAATTCAGTGCTACAAATTTGCATTATAAACATATTTCAAAGGACTTAACTATGAAAGTACAAATGATCCATTAAAGCCATAAATGCTTAACTGCATTTTGTAGCTGTTTGCAGCAATTATTTTGTAAGCCTTTAGTAAAGAGAAATATGCATTTCAACTTTTAATGAATAAGATGTAAATGCAAAATATTATAAAATATTTTCATGACTATTCCCTTACATTCATTCTGATCTTGTAATGCACTCCTGTTCTTATTGGTCAGAAGGGGTTATCTTTCCAATGTGCTGCATAATAGAAGTGTAATAAAAAAGTACATTCATGGAATACTTCTGTAAATCTTGCACACCTCTACATTTCATGGTCTGAAATTTGACAAAGGCACAGAGAGAAGATCATTTACTCAGCATCAGAGAGTCAACAGATGAGAATCTGGTTCACAACTTAAATTCACTGTTCATTTCTAGGAGTGCTGCACAGCCACACTCTGCTCTCTACCAATAGGCATTGACCCTAACAACATTGTTGACAGAAACATGAGAACTTGATATTATTATCCATTATTAGCAAGAAAAGTTTTCTGTGAGGTTCTCAGGAGAACAAGAGAGAGAGAATTGTCTTCAGGTTTGTCTTCATATAATACAACTTTGGAACTCCCTACGATAAAGCTATGTGTAATATCTCTGCATAAAGAATGTAGAAAGGCAGAGAACGGAGACTGGGAGACGGGACTGCAGCACAATGAGGAATGAATCATCAACTGCATAGTAAGGCTATGCAAAGTTTTATTTAGTTATAAATGTATTTAGTTAAAAGCATACTGAGAGTACATATTACTGACTCATGTCTGAAAAACATCACAGTTTCACAGAGGAATTTGAACTAAAACTGGGAAATATAATTCAGTGCAGTCAGTTTAGAATACTCTGATTCTCTCTCTGATTATTTCAGTTCATGATTAGACACTGTCTGGCTTTTGATCCTTTTTTTAGACCAGTGTTGGTTACTTGTTAAAAATTCATTGCATTATATATTCCACTTAAATAAATGTAATCTGGGAATTTGTTATTCTTTGTACAGCTTCTCTTACTGACAAAAAAATTTTGACAATTATTGTTTGTGTTGACTTGGTAGTAGCAGCATCCACCTTCTCTTTCATGGTGACCATCAGTGTGGGAGATATAAATTGTGTATCAGGAAACATCAATTTCTGAATAAAAAGTCTTCCTCTTCTCTAAAAAGCTCTTTCTAAATCATTACAAGGAGCTTTGGTTGTCTTGTCGACTTCTGGCACAGCTTTGCAAGTCTTGTGAAAAGTCTCTGCAAGATGAACTGTGTTGCTTCAGTCACCAACATGTCTGTGCTGGCAAACTGCCTTGGTTTCCTTTTCCTGCCCCACAGCTGTGAGCAATGATGGTTGTTTTGACAGTATTCACTGACCAGTCATTGCCAGATCATAATTCATCTGTGATGAAGTGAACAAGATTAAAGTCTTCAGCTGAATTCTTTCCCTCTCCCTAGATTTTTGTAGACCATGCAATTAGATGTTTGCTCTCTGAGATGTAACAAAGAGTGTGTCTATGAATAATCTGAGTTCATCTTTGAAGAGAACTGACAGCTTCTGTGTCAGAAACCTTGAACAATGTAGCCAGGAGGCTGTGAGGTTCATCTGATTGCACTTGCCATGGCCCTGGTTTAAGTAGGCTTACAATTCTTTAGTCTATAATATGAAATATAAAGGTTTGACAGCTCTTTTTCTGTTGTTACCTCTCTTAAGTCTTTTGGTGCCAATCCTGATTTCTTCTACTCAAGCCTCCTTAGTTCACATTGTCCTTTTTCACCTCCTGACCCCTCTGCAGTGGTTCAATTTCCTTTCACCTATTGTATCATCAAATCTATCTGAATTATTTTTCTCAAATCCTTCCATTGCTGCATAAAAGATGTCATTATATTTTTGAAGATTATTCAGAATCTCAACTGTCTCTGCAGTACCAAAAAGTCTGATACAATGATTAATGAGTTTTCAAGATGGCATTTCTTTCCCACCTTGTTCTTCTGCTGAAAAATAGAACAAGTGATGGCTGCTATCATTCAGTAAATGTGCCAGTCTGAAGAATAACAAGAATCTTTGGTTATTCTTCAATGACTTCCTTCCAATTAGAATATTCATTGCTGCGATTAGTAAGGATGGATTTTGTTAACATACATCCCTCTCCTCTAAGAATAACTGTGAAGTATCTAATTTTAGAAAGAAATGTTTTTTTTCTTTTTCTGTTTTAGCAAAAAACATCAGAACTTTTTTCTGTTCAAATTATAGAGTGAAATCATCTATTCCAGCACAAACCTTTATATCCAGCTGCTTAACTATTGGGAATTGTAAACCTAGGTATTAATTTTATAGAACTGGGGAGGAAAAACAAGAGTTAATTACATTATATAGTTAATGTTCTTTAATTTAAATCAATGGTGATTTATGTAATTGCATTCTGATGCCTCTTATTTACACCCATTCATAGAAAACCATCAGATTGGTATTAACCTAAAATAAAGACAAACACACCGTTGGTGTAGTACTTTGGAATACAACACTTGATACCTGACCCAGAGAGTTATGCCAAAGGTTCAGTGGAAATATCAGAATTGAAGCTTGAATTGAAACATATGTATTCCTGTTAGGTGTTTTTTCTGTACTCTGTAAGCAGGCCTATAAAGACTGGTAAAAATAAATCCTCTGTTAAAGTAATTTGCATCATGGTTTTAGAGGTTAATAGAGATTTTAAAGTTGAATTTTCTAAAGAGCCCTCTGGTAATACAGCTAAATGCATTTTAATAGTGAGGGTAGAATTCATCTAAACCAGTTGCAGCTGCCTAAGTGTTAGGAATTTATTCAAAATGTGTTCTCTAGACTGCCTCTACATTCAAAGAAAATAGATTGTGTGAATTGGCACTTACCATAGGTGGGTAGAGGTGTGGGAGAGAAATAATCCCTGCTGTCCACAGAGTCATGTAAGACTGACTGGTGATAGAACTGCCAGACACAGGTACTCGTGTAAATCCAGGGAGGTTGGTTGAAGTCAGAACTGTGGAAAGTTTTCAAGATCTCCCTGTAATAGGTGGTTGTTAACATGTTAAAAATGTTTTTAAGGATTAGACTTGATGATCCTTGTGGGTCCTTTCCAACTCAGCATATTTTGTGTCTGTGATTCCATCGACCTCTTAAAAACTACTGGTGCAAATCCTCTTTTCTTCTACATAAGTTTCCTTCATTCACATTGTCCTTTGTTAACATATTCAAAGCCCCTTGAGAATTCAAAATGAATTTGAGTAAAAATACAAAGGTTTCAATTTTGATAAATATTACCATGTGTAATACTATTAAACAACCAAATTACTGCAGTCAGATTATTCCCATCTACAGCTTGGAATGCAGGATGAAACTGCCATGAATTTGAAGTGCACAGTGGTTTTCTTCCAAGTCAAAGAACTCTCCCAGTACATTTTTTACTATGGACGTGAAAAGTCTTTTTCCGTATAAAACTTGCTATGTATTTACTTATACAGGTGTTTCCAACTGAGCTGTACATTTGATGTGGAGGACAGTTTTTAGTGGTGTAAATCAACAAACAGCTGCTCTGAAGTCACACCGAGAATGTGTGACTGAAACAAGGAGCTGTTCTTTTTTGTACAGCAGAAGTGCTGTGGGGTCCCACTGTGGGCGTGGGATCAAAAAGTCCCT
>JAWWLZ010000082.1:8442068-8465076 GCA_035041345.1 Poliocrania exsul | reverse complement strand
CAGCTGTGCTCCTAAACTCCAGATAGCACCTCAAGTCTGCGGTGATTTCACTCGTAATTCAGTGTTCATTCCCTTTGATTTTTTTTTTTTGACTGAAATACCTAATATAGACATATGATGATCATGAAATTCTTACTTTGAATGGAGAAAGAATGCAGACCTTTAAAAAGGGGTGGTTTGGGACTGAGTAGTATGTGCTGTGGAAATGCAGGTCAGGATTTGATGGCCTAATGCTAGCCCTAAACCTTATAAGATGATGTTGCAGTGGTTGCAGTCAGAGCTGGGCTAGAACAGAGGTGAACTAGTGGTAGTAGATAAAAAGGACAGTTATTTTGCTGAGTCTTTTCTTAGCTTTGTCAGACAAACTTGTGGAACTGTCACCAACAAAGAGCCACAGGGCTGCAGTACTGAGAAAATTATTCCTCTGATTCTTTTTACCTGATGCAGAGATAAATAGTGAAAAAACAAACAAACAAACACCAACCCCCTCCCCAAACTCCCTCCCTCCCCATCCCAAATCCCAAAAAGTCTAAACAGCAGTAGGTTCATTGAAACATGAACTTTAATTGATAAGAAATGGCTTTTTTTCTTCTGGATTTCATGATTGAGCTTTAATAGGAGACGGTTAAGGCTTTTTCAATTCTTATATCATTGCAGGGAACCCAGAGCACAACTGATTTTGAAAAGAGACGGGAAAGTGCTTCCTTTTTTTCCTTCCTATCCATCCCTTTCTGAATGGATTCTGTGTATCATATTGTTCTTTCTGACACTTCTTTGCTTGGCATTTTTGCTCTTCAGGGGAATCACCATGTATTCATTCTCTTCATTCATTAAACAACTTGAGGGTATATTCTCCACCCATGTGCAGCAATATAGCTGTGAAACTCCCATTAGCATTAATGGGAAATGTGCAGCTAAAATCAACCACACTGGGTGCAGTTACTACCCTTGGCTGTAAAATGGATTTGCACATTCAAACGGGAATTATTTCCACTTCAGAACAGGGAAGTCAGACAGGGTTTTACATTAGTTTATATTAAATTAAGAGTATTTTAAAAATAATTTGTTTCAAATTGAGAAATCCACCTGCTGTAGAACCTGTGACTTTATGTAGCAACTGAAGTTTTCAAAGTTAGGTGACATTTTAAGCAAGCAAGCTCTTTTTTCTCTTGGCAGCTCCCAGTATTCTGCTTTCTATAAACTTTAGGAAAATATGGTAATGATTATCATCTGATGGTAAATGAATATCTTTTTAACTTAACAGTGAAGAATCAGATGCCTCTCTCAGGTTTTCTGATTTAAACATGGATGGAGACAAACATTTGCAGGGGTTTTCTCAGCCCTCCTATGATTCTGCTTTTCTGTTCTAGTCCCTTTTCCTTTCAGATTCTATCCATGGCTCCTTTTCCTACTGGCAGAAGAGCTGTCATAGAATAACTAAATATCTGAAATCAGCAAAGCGGACAAAAAAGACCTGAAAGCTGGGAGAAGTGGGAAGCCTATAATATAAGGCACAGGTAGCTGTTTCCAGAAGTGACAGTATGGACAAGGAAGCAGATTCTCTTCTCTGGTTATTAAACTGACGATGAGGCAGAGTTTGCATATTTATCACATTTTTTCTCTACATATTGCATCTGTTTTTCTGATACTCTCTGCCAGTGTAAGTGCATGCATCTCTCACATTGTATTGGTTTCTTGCTGTGTTGCTTGTAGGTAAAGAGCATCAGAGAGCTTAAGAACTCTAATTTGGTGTCTTCTGTTAAACTGTTAAAATGATATCCATGATATACTGGTATCTGTTATTCCACAAGCAATCATAAATGTTAGAGTTGGCATATATTTATGTGTAGAGGCATATGTAGGAAAACGAATTATAACGTGCCCTTAAGAGTTTTAAACAAGCTTAGTGGAATATTGCCATACAGTTAAATAAATCTTGGCTTCAGACAGAAGGCAATAAGTATCTAAGACTCCTCATTCCAAAAGATGCTACACCTCAAATTTCCTCACTGAGAAAAAGTGTAAATGGAAGCTCTCAAGACAGAGAAGTTGGTGACCCAGCAGACAGTTCCCAGCATGTTTTCCCTGTCACATGTGTACTTGCAAGTCCTGGTACCCACAGGAATAAGTTCAGTTTGGCTTTTCGTGTGTAATGCCACCCAGGAATGCCTGCTACCTTTTCCTAGAACATGCTGCTGGAGAGAACCCTTCATGCTCCTGGTACTTCTGTATGAACACATGCAGTTCACACATGTTCATTAAACCACTGTTAGTGGTTGGTGTCATGAGAGGTAAAACTATGTTTGGGGTGGAGACCTGCAGGGATGGGGAAGCTGTTGCTGGTCAAGTCCTGTCCTCAGCCAAGCAATTATGTGGGAGAGGTTGTCTGTGTCGATATTTATATATGTGCCAAAGTTAGATGGGACATTCATAACTTTTATATTAAAGACACTCTGCATTCTTTTGACACATTTATCACATTAAAGAGGTAATTCTCAGAAGTACATATTTAAAAAAAAAATGGTGAAACCAGCTGTATTGGATTTCCATACTCTTCTTTTCAAGCACTGCTGGAGATACAATACATGGCTAAAAGAACCAGATATGGCCATTCATATAGAAACCAGTCTCAGGGTAACATCACTTTTTGCAGATTTTAAATGTACTGTGACTTTCTCTGTATAGTTCTTGAATTCTTTTTTCATGTCTGAAACTTCAGTTATAAGAAAATGCAAGTGATTGTATTTCCATTCTTCACTGTTTTATTCAGAAACTGTTGTACCTGATGGTTACAACATGTTGGATCTTCTATTCATTGAGGTCCTACAGAGTTCCTGAACAGGTTCCAAAACACACAGACAGATTCTGCCTTGGGCCAGGGGAGGTGGAAGTCACAGGTCTCCAGGCTTGTGACACAGCCTAAGCTGCTGGAGTGACTTTCTCTTTTTGGAGGCTGGTATTTATCATGATGAATCAAAATGTCTACTATTTATGGCAAAATAGTAATTTTTAGTTCTGAAAGATGTCCAAATTCTTAAAATATTGTAATACAGAACCCCTAACAGTAAATGGGGTGCAGAGGTAGATCATGCCTGCTCAAAATATCATCTATGTTTTATTTCCTAGGATGTTTAAACTTTTAAAAAGATACACATCTGTGGAGCTGACAATTCTTTTCTCTAGGAATATTTCTGTAAAGAGTATAGGAACAAAAATTCCCTTCAATATTTTAGATTTCTGATGAATCCTGAATGAGGATTACTGACTTTAGACATGACATTTATTTTGATTGTTAGCTAAATTCATCCAACAGGATTTTTTAATACAGAAATGAAAGAGTTCCTCTACACTTTACATGTCATAAACCAGTCAAACTTTTCATAAGTATGCTTGGCTAGTTCATCTTTTCTCCTAACTCTGGCATATTTCTTTTTAAAACACTACAAGTAAAAATATGACATTCTAATATCTGTTTTTATTAATATTTTTTATTTTATTTTATTAACATTCTTTACCACTTTCAGAAATCTGCTCCATTTTTAATTTTTTAGGGCATAATTTCCCACATTTTAAAAGAATATATTTCTTTTTATCTGTAATTAAATCCATAACTTGTTATTCTCAGAAGGTTATTATGGATTGTGACTTGACTGTTACAAAAAATAATGACTTAAAGAGGCTCCTAATATCAATTTAGTGTAAGGATTTAATTTATTATTCATTAATTTTGTATTCATTGTAACAGCAGTAATCATTATGAAGTCATTGGGTAGGTATGAGAATGTCAGGCACACTGTATTTCCATAGGAATTCAGTTCATTAGTCATCTTTAGCAAAACACAAAATACCATTCATGCATTATTGCTGTCACTTCTTTCTCCTTATAATTCTGTGCCTGTTATTTTACATAAATATCTTCATATGTATAAGCTGAACTGGAATTTAAGTGTTTCTCTGCATGCATCAAATCCTGTGTCTGTCCTTACGGCAACATCAGTGTTGCTGTTTTAAATGAAGATAGCTTCACTCAACTTGTGACAGTATGCAGCCTAATTTCACATTTTATTTTAAAGAAAACACTTTCAAATATTGTCAGTTTACGTCGGCAGAGAGTGTTGGTTTTTTCATTCATCCAGTTCTGCTTTTTTTTTTTTTTAATAAGAATCTTTCAGTTTGGTAATGTAGAATTCTAATTCTTATTTCAAACTAATTCATAGGTTCATCAGAACATATGTAATTTCTAATTTTAAAGCTGGATTTAATATTTTATCTTCAGTAATAGCATATATTTTAAAGTGTTCAGAATAAAATTGCAATTTTTCCCCCATAAATACCTCAGGTTCATCATTCTTAACTGTCCAGTATTTCTGAGACTGCATTCTTTGACTGGTAAATGATTCTGCCCATGATAAAAATGAGTTGACTGAATGCCTCAGAAAAAAGCAAGTTGTGTTTAGCATCATGCCAACTAATTACAGTGGCTGCCTTGCAGCTCAGTGTTGGATTGGAGTTGTCCTTCTGAGCACGGACCCAATCAGTCATGGTCAGTATTGTGTCAGCTAACTCAATTCTTTGTAATCAAATTTAAATGTAAGAGTGGATTTCATCTCTTCTAACTCAGATGTCTGTCTTTTGAGGTACTTTAAGTACAAGCTAGTCAACCTTGGCTCCTGTTACAATCAGTGGAATGTAATAAGTACTTCCAGAGGGTAATACATTTCATCCCATGAGAGGTGTCTGTCTCATCTGTATCTCCTCGATCTCATCTATCTCATGCATGTCCATCACACTTATGATTGGTGTCTAAGATAGGTCAAGTACGTATCAGCCCCTTGAGGATCCTGTTATTCTCCATTAACTACAATGGGAGTCCTGCTTAAATCTCAGACTAAACAAGATCTCCCAATGAAAGCAAATCCCTTAAATCTTTTTCAAGCACCTTCAGAGCACATTTCAGAATTAATGTGGGCATAGAATTCTTCTGCTGAGGGAAGGGCAGCATTTTTGGAGCAAGGTATTTCTGCCTTCCTTGGTGCAACTTGGGTTCTTCCTCATTAAAATTAACATGGTCTGGCAGCAGTCTGGGCACTGCTTGAGCAATACTTTGGCTGCCAAAAGATGTTTCAGAAAAGTGGTATTGTCTCATGGCCATCAGTCACCTCTGCCAACCCCACACTGGTATCTCAGGTGGTTGGGTCATCTCAAAGGGCATGTACTGCTGTGTGTAGTCAACAGAATATGTAAGTGGGGGGAAAGCATAATATTCTGTTGTCTGTGGCTTTTTAAAGTAATTTTGAAGTGGTTTATTCTACTCCAGAGCACGTGTAGCTTCTGCTAAGAGCAAACACCAAGTACATTAAAAAAAATTAAGTGGTACACTTAATAACCCTCTTCCTTTCAAATTATAAGAAACACCCAAACAAAACCTGAGCTATCCTTACAGAAGTGATTGTGGCAGTGGCAGTGCTTTTGTGAGATCCATTGGCTCTGTCTACCCTCCAAGCAGGCTGCCATTTTTTGGCAGTATGTGATGGGAGTAAAGTCACCAGTTTGCACATCATTGCATGGGAACAGCAGGTCTTCTTGACAAGTGTTTTCTGGGAGGTTGTTGAAATCAATTTCTTTTAAAGGCTAGCTTGGTTCTAATACAAACTGTCATTTATTTCTACCTTTCTCCCCCAACCTGCTTTTCTTCCACCTCCGCAGAAGTGTTTTGCATTATTGTGGCCTGGAGCATCTCTGAGTGTTCTTCTCAAAGCCCCTGGTTTTATAAAATTACCTAACATAGAGAAATAATTTTGTTTCCTCCCCACAAATTGCACATGTATTAGCAAATCTCAGCCTAAATTTCCAAAACAAACAGCAAAACACGACAGCAAAATTTGACATCCAAAATGCATACAACATTCTAAAATTTTCCTCTCAGCTTGCTCCTGACTGTTGGTAAAGGTTCTTCTGGTTTTTAATTATAAGTAATCCTTATTTTTCCCTTTCCTAAGAATATTTGTAGCAATAAAGGCAAGGAAATCCTTTCAAGGATTAACTAGACTGTAACTTGAGTCTCTGCTCATCACCACAGCCTTCCCTTCATGTTTGTTTGTCCTTTTAGGAGAAATTTTGGGTTATCTCTTGCCTTTCCTGGATATTAAAGAAAATTTGGGCACAAGGCATGCTGCCAAGGAAAACTGTTCTTACTTCACCAACCTGCTGGAGGAGTGTGTTTATGTCAGCCTCTGTTAGGGAGACCTTCTAGAGGTCAAATGTAGCCACAGTTTGCACTTGGTTAAAAAAAAACCCCAAACACAACAATGTTAAATTTGGGGAGTGGGGGGAAGTGATGTTCTTCTTGGAACATAATAAGTACTTCAACACACATAATTCTATCAACTGTTAAACTTAGACCATTAGCGTTATCAAGCATACAATGTCTTCTCCTTTTTATTTGTGCCACTTGCTGAATAAATATCGACTATGTTACTAAACAATATTTTTCATTATTTTTAAAAATAATCTTAATTTTAGTTGTGTTGTGAATAAAAATCTCAAGTAATCCCATTTTGGACATATCTTAGTTAGCAGCTTTAAATGTCATTGCCTTTAAAAAATGAGGAAAAAGCCATATGCTACTAAATCACAGATGTGATTTTTGTCACTTTTACTCAACGTGATTTTCAATTTTTCAGTATTTTCTTGTGAATTTCATCAGCTTCAATAGAAACAATATTAGGTGCATTGTTGGTTGAATCGTGACTGAATCATTTCCCTATTACAGGCAAATGGAAAGTCACCAGCTGAAAAATTTATATGTTCTCTGAAAATACACAGTATGATTTTAATGGCACTGATATTTAAACAAATTATACAGCTTTATTAGCAAATGAAAGATGTTTTTCTCTAAGTTGGGGGTTTTATTTTTTATTTGTTTTTCACATACAGTAAGCTAAATCTTGGTTGTAGATTAAGTGAAGTGACATATTTTTTAGCCACATGATATGCCACATGATTTTTGACTGCTGTGAAAAAAAAATCCCCTCTAGAAAATTGCCTATGTATGCCTCTTTCTCACAGCATGTATGGGTATTCTTTTAGTTTGTGCAATAGTGTTTTATTTCTCTCAACAAACAAAAGCAAAATCTTTTTCCATTAAGTATATTTACTGATATATTTCACCATTTTTACAATACCTGGTACCATCTTTCTCTCAAACACCTTCATGGGACAAGTTCCCTGATTTTCTCAGAATTTCCCACAGAATCACATCTGCTCTGGTTTATAATGTGTGTGACTGGTCTCTGGAGCACTCTTTGGCCAACATTAGATAATGGAAGTCTTTAGATGGAACAACTTTTTTTTTGTTTAGGATAACTACTTGTACTCAAAGCAACTGCCAACCAAAACACTAATGATTTCAGAATGTTCTCCTGTTTTTAGGCTTTTGTCTTTGTTCCATAGGCTTTATCCTGAAGTATCTTATGGGATGTTTCATGTAACATTTGGCTCAGAAAGATGCATGCTGAGATGTGGATGTAAATATATATAGAAAGAAATATGTAGATATTTAATATATATAAATTTGATACATAAATATAGTCTTTAAATAAATATTAATAACTATGTAAATATACATACAAATGCCTACCTCTGACCTGCCTGGGTAGGCATTTATTGTAGTGATGGTGTTCATTTACCCGAGGGAGACACCTGGGGCTGCCGGAGGTGCTGAAGCAGCCTGAGATACTTGCTTGGGACTCCACGTTGGGTGGGTCATCGTGTCTCTGGAGGCCGGATGGGATAACCAAAGCATTTACAGAGGCATAAGATGCTTCAGTATCTGCCTTGTTCCAGTTTCTTGTCAGGCTGCAGTGGCAGAGCAAGAGCTGCTCAGCTGGGCAGGACCTGGTGGCCTTGGCCTTTATTAACTCCACTGGGAGCTCACGCGACCGACTGATATGCAGGCAGGCACTTGGGCTTGGATGTCTTCATTTGAGAGCTGAATTCCACCCACAGCTTCCCTTGGATGGGATTCAATGCCCTGGTACTCTCATGCTTCTCACTTACAAGCACCAAAAATGCTGGCAATGTTTATTAAGTGTAGGTCTTCCTTGACTTTTCCGCAGAAAATTGTGTGACATGTATTTCAGATTGCAAGTTAGTCTTAAAGCTTAGGGAAGGAAAATAACTTTCTTTGTTAAAATAAGAGCTTGCCTACAGCTTTCTATTAATAATTAAAACATCAGTAGTTGCTTGATGTTAAATAATGATTTTCATAAAGGGGTATCCTTAAATTTTAGGAAGTAATAAGAAGTAAAAAGTTTACTGCAAATGATTTTTTTTCCCCTGTGATTTTTCAGTAACATTTTTTGTACTTTTATCAAGCATCTGTATCTGGCTTGCCACAAAGATAAAGTAAATGGATAGGCAGTTGATTTGATTTCACTAAAATAAAAGTGTTTTCATTGCTGTAATATCTGAAAATTTTACATCACATCACTGTTAGTCTTCTAATGTCATCCCTTTGACAGCAGTTAGAGCTGTAACAATAAATTTCTGTTTTCAATTCTTTTAGTACATTTACAATTCAGATGGCTATTAATATAGACTGGAGATTTTGATGTAGATTGAAACTTGTAAAAAACATTTCTTCACATTTGTGATAAAAATGAAACTGAATTTAATTCTGTCAGTATTAAATCTGACAAAGAAACATTCTTAATTGCTGATTTTAGATACTGGAAAATGCAGAAATCTGTTCTAAATTTTTTATATATTAGATGAAGTAACTGAACTAGTATATGGAATCAGCAGCAACCATAGACACATAATAATTATTGTATGCTATATGAGACCTGTCCTTTTTGTAATCACAACAACAAGATGTTTCATTATCCTGATGCTTTTATCATGCCACTATTTCAACATCCTGAATTTATTTTGAAATGCCCTTCAATCGCATTTCTTATTTGAGACTCTCAGGTGACTTTTGTAGTTCTCTCTATACTGCAATACACAGAAGAAGAAGAAGGCACTGTGATGGTAATAAGCACATGCAATTGGGTAGATTATCTCACCCTTAGGAGACAAATCATTGCTGTACAGAAAATATCTCCATGCTATGCATTGTTTCTCCCTTCACTCTTCTGGTTTGTGTGAAATCAGAAGGAGATTATATGGATCAAATTAACCACATTTTGTTTACATGTGAGACATCATTAAAGTCATGGCTAAGGTGTCCTTTTTTTTTTTTTCCTGCTGTGCTCAGTGGTAACCTAATCTAATTTCCACTGAAGTCATTGAAAACACCAGACTTCACCTTGAATTCTTTCTTGAATTTATCTAGTCATATACACATATTTTTGCTTTACTTGATACTTTTTCTGGCATGTTTCTTCCATCTGACCTGTGCTACAAACCATGATGCAAATCTACATAATCATTCTTCGTGGCTCATTTCTGTAGATGAAAGCTCAGCCTCCTCTCAGAAATGGGCAGGATGAAAATAAGAATTCACTGTTTTCCTCTGCCTTAGTGAGTTTGAACCCACACCTTTAATCACAATGCTAGTAAAGTGCTGGGAGGAGATTCTCAGCCTTTTCTCCAGAAACTGTCAGGCTTTACGTGGAATAATGGAATGTTCACCAACCTCGAGTAGACAAGAGCAAAGGTGACACTGCACTGATATGTGGGAAGTGCTCAGCACTTTGATGGCACATTTTCAAGACCATCCTTTGTTTTAGATTTAATGTGAATTAGTGAACTATTCAGTGCAAAAAAGAATTGAAACTGAATTCTTCTCTTTGCTGGTTAAGAAGAGTGGCTACAATGTCAGCTGGGCTACTTGTCAGCCCAGTTGTTTTTTATTGACCACTATCATTTTTCCAGTTTTGGGGGATTAATTTGATCTATCTGACAACAGTGTACTTTCTTCTGCTGTTCCATAATGGGTGTTAGCATGAGTGAGTCTTTAGAGGTCTTGGCTCCATGCTCCAGAGGGGGTGCACTTACTTGTTTGTTTTTCACTTGCAAGGAAGGTCAAAAAGTAATGAATAAATGCCAAGAAAGATCACTTATGAGAAGTGGATGCTCTGCATAATAAACATTAGCACATGTTTAACAAAAAATTTCCTCCAGTAGAAGTCATTCCCATATTAATTTAATCCTGCTGTCTAAGATAATGCAATCTCTTTGAAACAGTCTTGATTCTTAGTGCATAGGGACCTTTTCTGGATCAGAGGCCAAATTTCCATTACCTGATGAGCTAATCTGACGTGACAGCCTCATATGCAGATGGGGAATCTCTTGTCAATAGTTTTCTTCAGAGACAAAGAGAAACAAATGTCTATATTCATTCTTTCACTTCATGCATGAGTAACATTACCTTTCTGTCTCCCTTTCACTCTATTCAGGTAGTCATTGAGAATTTAAATATAAGCTTTTGTGTTTCTGAGTTAGCTTATGCATGCAAAGCTGTTTACAGAAGACTGGCATCCTTGTCTGTTTGTTTAAGTACAGTATGTATTTTGACATGTAAATTTACGTGAGGCATATTTAATCAGTCACAATGATATGCTAATTGGATTCCTGTATGAATTGCATAAAAACAGCATTTGAAAAAAAATGAGGGGAACTTATTACCAGCTGAGACACTTCCTAATCAGTACTATGCATCATCAAAATGCACAAGGATAAAAGTGATAGATTTCCAGGACTTTTGTAACCAGTAAAAAAATGAACTAAAGAAAAAAGCCTGTTTTTTTTCTGAGCAGCCTGGAAGTTTGAAAACAGCAACTGAAATCCATAAATTAGAATGCCAAAAATCTTTCAAATGCCTCTGCAGGTTTTGGATGTTGTTCACTGACATAATTTGTGTTCTGATAAGGTTATAGGTTGATCTTGTCTCCAAAAGAGCAGTGACATTTAGACTTCAGCTCTGTCTGCCCTAGGGATTTGCTCAAGCATTTTGAATATAGTTTTTTTAAATATATATTTTTATAAGCAACTCTGACTTTTCCAGGTGCCAGTGGTTCACTTTCAAGCAAAATCAAGCCATGCCAGTGTAAACCAGCTACTATATCTTCACATGTATAAAGCTACAATGCTCCTATTTCTCTTCTGTTTATTCACCACTGATGCCTGAATTTCCCTTGTAATTAAAGTTTTAAAGCTGATAGTCTTTATTAATTTTTTAAAACTGTACTCTGGAGTAATAAGTTTAGCACACTTTGGTTCTTTGGCTGGTTCACTACTCATTTCAGGCCTTTACTGAAAGTAACTTTAGCTTCTAATATTTTACTTAAATGTGACTGCACAAAAAACAATTACAAACTTAAGGCCATAGTATTTACAAGTTAAGGGATTTACCTTGGAAGGAAAAATAAACCTTTCCCCTGAATTTAGTCCAGGAAAGGAGTGGGAAAGCTGTGAAAATTATGCAAATCATTTAAATGGTGAGCTGGAAACCACCTACTGCTAGTCAATGGGGGAATATGGGCTAATAGGTTATCTCAGTTTTCCTGCCTCAATGGAGTTGAGCTACCTGGATAGAGATGAAATTTAGGTTTACCAAAAATCCTGGGAACAGAGCTCCTTCTGAAGATAAATGGGCAGAAGGAAGAAAACCTAAGGATTTTTCAAGAAGTGGGTTACTCCAGAATCCACACGCATTATACCTGAGTGACAGGAAACCACAGTTTTTCCTGCTTTGAAGTTGTTTCCGAAGAGCAGACTACTGGGCATCCACAGGGGAAAAAAGGGGAAGGGGTGATGTCTTTTCTGCCCTTGCTGTAGAACCTGCAACACCAGCTCCAGAGGGGACCTGCCTGACATGCCACACACTGGCCTGGGGCTTGGGGCTCTCAAGATGGAATAGGAAGGAATTCAGAAATTTGGTTATTGTTACTGTTTTTGCACTTTTCAGTGGTGATGAAGTGTAGCAAAATATGGACACTCTTGGAGAAAGGAAACTTTCCTCTTTGGTATTGGGTATCCCAACTACCAAACATTTGAGTGTACTTCTGGTTCCTCCCATATCAAGTCTGAGGTTCATATTGCAAGTAATTTATTTATGTGTGTGTTGGACCAGACTTTAATATATATACAGTTCAGGTGAATGCATATGCAGCCTTTGTATTAATGACCCAGTTATAATTAGAAGGATATTAGGAAGAGCTTTTCCTTATATAAGACTAAGATGGAAGGAGAAAGAGAATTGCTACATCTGTGCTTTTGTCATTCAGGGAACTCCTGTGCTTTCTGGTAATAACACTAATATACTGTGCTGATCATATAAAATTTTAATTTTCTAGTTGTTGCCTGAATTTACTCTTACTGAATTTACTAGTACAAGTGTTAGGAAAGTAAAAGCCTATTTGAAACATAAAATAGGGAAGTTACCTGTTTAATTGGTTAAGATGAAGTATTTTAAAAGTTACCTAGTTATGCTGATGTGGATTTCACTGTAGATGCTATTATTTGTTTACTCTATCCCACTTGTTTGCTTTTTTTTTTTTTGGCTGAGGTCAGAGAAGCTGAGAACAGTAAGTGTTTGGTAGTGTCCTCACAGACTTCCATACACTAAACTCAATCAGTTTGTCACACACCCCTTTAATTTAAGCAATGCCATTTGTGTGACCTTAGTGAAGTTCAGTCCCTTTATATCTTCTTTTAAGTAGTAAAAATACCAGAAGGCTTAAAACAGAAAGTTTTCTCAGCTGTAATAAAGTTTGTGAAGAGCTGTTCAGTTCTCAAGAAGAGGAATTCTGAAGCAGAAACTGTGGAACGTGTGGGGGGATGAAAAACACATCTCTGGTTGCACAGCTACTTAATATCCCCAGGTAATTGGCCTCATTTCCAATTCCTCTCTGGCTGTGAGCAGTGTTAGCAAAGAGTTACATTTCTTTACTCACAGTAGCCTGCATGATGCTCCTGAACTCTGTATTTTTAGGTGGAAGCAAAGTACGCATTTCATTTTCACGCCATGAAGTGTGGGGAAGGTTTGCTGCACAATTTAATATTTTGTGGGGAAGTCAGAACATGTGTACATTTTTTTACCCTTGAAAAGTAAGGATCCTTATATCATGGAAATTTGTACATTGTGTGTGCATGTATAATGTATGGAAAATATATTTTATCATTTGGATCTTACCGAGATTTCCACAGTGTGGTAATAACACAGAATTGCTCAGGCTTCTTAGTATTCAACACTCCTGCTTCGACTTATGCATATTTGTTGCCTGACTGCAATCTTATTAAGATCTCTTTGAGTCACGCTATAGTTTTCTGAACTGTAAATAGTTTTTTAAAGGTTTCCATTGGTGGATTGTGTCTCAATAAATGGCATCAATCACTGGCATGCTCAGAGGGCTGGAGCACCTCTCCTGTGAAGACAGACTGAGAGAGATGGAGTTGTTCATGTGGAGAAGAGAAGGCTTTGGGGAGACCTCACTGCAGCCTTCCAGTACCTTGAGGGGACTCATACAAATGAGGGAGGGACTTCCTGTACAGGCAGATAGTGACAGGTCAAGGGGCAATGGTTTTAAACTGAGAGAGAGCAGGTTTAGGTTAGATATCAGGAAAAAATTCTTTACTGTGAGGGTGGTAAGGCACTGGAACAGGTTGGCCAGAGAAGTTGTGGATGCCTCATTCCTGGAAGTGTTGAAGGCCCTGAGCACTCTGACCCAGTGAATGGCATTCCTGCCTATGGCAAGGGTGTTGGAATAAGATGATATTTAAGGTCCCTTCCAAGCGAGAACATTATATGATTCTATGAGCTGTTTGATGTTATTATTATTATGGAAATCACTTATTATTATTACTTATTATGTTATCCATAAATGTTTCTTTGTAGAATCAGCAGTGTCCTTTTACCAAAGGTGATCATTGCTGATAGCTACACCTCCATGTTAAGTCATAGAGTACACAGAGATTGCTTTGAATTACAGGCTGCCCTAAGAGTGTATCACCAGCCCTCCTCCCTGTGCCTGTAGGATGTCTATAGCTGGCTTATGTTCACAGTTTTTGCCACTTTTACGTGCCCAAATGAGGAGCAGGAAGGCTTTGGGTCACCCAGTCTAGGCTGCCTGCAAGAGTAATGGGGATAGATGGGTTGCCAGGACTCATCCTTAGGTTAAGTAAAACCAGAGTGCCTAAGAAATATATTGCAAATGTGGAAGGAAAGCTGTATCAGGATAGATACCTGATATAGTGTTTCCCCTGGAGAAAAGGACCCTCAGGGGAGCTCTTTCCAACCACCTGAAATGGGGCTGAGCTAGGGTGTGAGTCCATCTGTCTTGCAAATAACAAGCAGTAGAAGAAGGGGAAATGGCCTCAAGTTGTGCCAGGGAAGGGTTCGATTGGATAGTTGGGATAAGTTCTTCATGGAAAGAGTTGTCAAGCACCAGAACAGGCTGCCTAGGAAAGTGATGGAGTCACCATCCCCGGAGCTGTTTAAAATCTGTGTACATGTGTCATGGAGGGACATGGATAGTGGTGGGCTTGGGAGTGCTGGCTTAATGTTGGACTTTGGTTTTACAAGTATTTTCCAACCTAAACAATCCATGATTCTAAGAGTCTAGTATACAGATTGTGCAAAGGACAATGTGAGTCTCTTGTTGAATTTTGTGGTATTTCAGCTTTAAGTTTTTATATGTTAAAGAAAGCTGATAATCAGATCAGATTAGCATATTATGGAAAGCCATGTCAGTGAGTTATGATTGAAATTGCAGTTCTAAATAGGAAAAGGAATATACAAGAACAGAATAAAATAAAAAATACATAAACAAGTAATAAAATATGAAATATAGAAGGGAGGATACAACAAGACTTACAATGGATATAATGACATGCTGAATGAGATTACAAATGCTGTGTCCTGTCTGGATTAATTGCCATGTCTATGTATTTTTACTCCATTGATAACTGTCTGATGGAAGCAGGCACTCAGGGAACCTGTGAACAGTTCAGCTTGGTCCTGAGCACTGGTGAAAGAATTGGCTGATAATGTTTCAGTGAACTGCTCTGTAGCAGAAACCATATTTTACTCAGATTCAACATTCCAGCAAATGCAAAAAAAATCCACTATTCCTATGCTTAGTTTCTAAAATGGAAGGCAGATTAATAGCAAGATACATAGTTAAAAATATACTAAAGGGGTTGTGAAAAATGCTAGATATATTCAATGGAGATTGTTTAAAGACATTATATTAGGAACTCCAGCCAAATTCATGCCATTTAGTAAATATACTTCAGGAAGACCAAAACCCAGACAACATGGTAAAACAGAATCAAAAGGGAAGATACTTGAAGATACCTCAAGAAATCTCAGGTACATTCAAGAGAAAAAATAGAAAGGATAGTAATGACCAGTGAAGTATAAAAATGTAATAAAGTAGGCAAAACAAGATCAGACAAACAACTTGCAAAATTCTTGAAAACCAATACTAAATCATTTTCAGACTCAGTGGAGACGGGAAGCCTTTCACAGAATCCATAGGATGGAATTTTTTGGCAAACAGCTCTGAAGTTGAATCCATGGAACAAACAGACAAAATTAAGAATGATATGTCACCATAGCCAGATTATACTTGCTCGAAATTGTTCAAATTGTGAATGAAATACCTGAGTCAGTCATGTCAGGGGAAAACCTCACCCTAAAAGACTGAGAGATGGCAAATATAATACTAGTTTGTAGAATAGGTCACAGAGAGGATTGACAAAAATGACAAATCACCAAACCAGATATCTGTATTTGATAAATTGGTATAAATTATTCTAAGTACTAAATCATTGGACACATAAGTGTGTATGGCATATTAGGAGTTGCTCAGTGTTTGAAAAGGAAAGTCCTGTCTCCCGACTTCAGGCCTTTGAATTCAGTAACAAGTGTGTTGGAGGGAGATACCATTGATGTGGCTCCCATGGAATTCCAAAAGGCTTTCAGCACTATCTCTCAACAAGGCAGCTGAGTTGCTCTGGGATAATAGGGAGGTCATCACATGGATAAATAGTCAGTAAAAAGAGAGCCAGATGAGGATAAGAATAAATGTTCCATTTTCACAATGCAGAGGTGTCGCCAGCTGAATCCCACAGAGGTTTGTGCTCTTCAACAGATTCATAAATGATCTGTAAAAAGGACAGAATAACTTGCTGAGGAATTTGAGATGTTCAAGATATTCAAGACAAGGGCTGACTGTGTAACATTGAAGAAGGACATATGAGTGACTGAGCAATAAATTAGCAAATTAAATTCAAGTTTTATAAACATTATGTGATACTTAAGGGTAAAATCCCCCTCAGTCCTAATGTTGCATATACAGTGATGGACAGTGAGTTAACTGTAAGTACTCAGGAGTGACATTTCTGATTATAATATATAATTCTATGAAAATGCCAGTCCAGTGTTCAATAGAAGCAAGGAAAGTAAATTAGGGGCTAGGGGAACAGAGACAGGAAAGAAGAGAAAAAATTCATTATATCATTGTTACAAAATCGTGCTGTGCCTGAGTTCCAAAATGCTTGAAGCTCTGCTCCTCCCACCTCCAAAAAGTACATTTTTATGGGCAAAGATATAGAGAGGAGTGACAAGGAAGATCAAAGGTATGGAACATCTGGTGTGCAGGGAAAGATGAAATAGAATAGGAGTCTGTTTAAAGTGATATGACTGATGGAAAGATATGATAGAGGTCTGTAAAATCATGGCTGGCTTGAAGTTATTTTGTAGGGTTTGAATATGTCTTCTGTCTTCAGGACCATTAATTTTTTTTATGTTTTATACAGTGAACAGTTCTAACATTGCACACACAATGTCGTCATTGCTGACTGTTGGGAATCAAGCTGACAACAAGCAGAAAGAAGTGCCTTTACAAACAAAGCACTATCAAGCAGACAAAGACTTTGTCAACTTTTTTTTTTTTTGAATACTAAAGTTTATATGGATTGAAAGAGCCTCATGCACAAGTTAGTGTAAGAAAAAAACATTACTTACTAAAACAAAACCCACACTTCTGGCTCAGAAATGCCCTGGGGGTTTTTTGCAGCACTGTTCTGGAAAATATTTCTACCAGGCCCTGTTTCTGTATAGGCTTCCTTCAGTATTTAGGATCAGTCATTTTTGGAGACAGTTTTAAGCAAATTATTTATGCCATCAGTTGTGTTACCAGGTGGCAGAATTACTGTATTCTGGCTGCTTTTGGCTTTTTACCACTCTATTATTGCATTTGGGGCTCTGTATTTAAGGGATGTTTGCGTTTGCAGCTTAACATCATAATAGCAATTTAGCCTAATTAGTACATTTTAAGTGCTCCTAAAAGAATAATGCTGCCTTGGATGCTGTTGGTCCAGATTTATTTCTACTCGAATTTATCTGGAATCAATGAAGTACAACAGTAATAAAATCTGCTTTAGGACAGTTTTTCCTTTGACTGGTTTCAAAGACTAAGATGTTGGGGAGATGGAAACGTCAAAGGTACTTCAAACAAAGTAGCCACAAGGCAGTTGTGCATTTCCCAACCATCTGACAGGCTCATGTTGCAGAGAAAGGGAAGGTGCAGAGAACACATTGGGGGATAAACACCAGTGAGGAATGGAGGGGAGGGGATTCTGGAGCCTTGCAGTTTATGCCAGCAGATGGGGCAGAACATTTATCTTAGGGGACTTAATGCAAAAATAGACATTAAAATTATGCTGCTTTTCCTATTTAAGACAAATCATATGCTACAATTTTTTTTTCCCAGAGAAAGTATCACATGTCAAAGAAAAAGTAGAATAAATTAGTATTTGGATATATGGGTATGTGTGTTTCCTGGGTGTGAAAACTTCATTAATTCTTCTTCAAAAGGAGGGAAAGGCTTCCTGAGTGCAACAGTGCCAGCCTCTGTAAATCCAAACTTAGTTTGGGCCACTTGAAGAGTTTGGTTTAATTCAACTGTTAACCAAGGTATTTCCAGAGGAGAGAGATAAGAGAAAGCAACTGGATACTTGTCAAAGGGACTAATAAAGAGCCCCAGGGTGTAGCTGGGGTTCTGTGACTCCACAACTGTGAATATTAATTTCTACAATTTTATTCAAAAATAATAATTTAATTTATAACTTTTTGAGCTATAGATTATAGTTTTTTAAGAATAACACTTGGTAAGTCAGTTGTAAAAGTGTCAAAATTCTTGTTAGATGCATATAGCTACCTACAAATGAGAGAGTATGGGTGAAAAAGCATGTTTTCTAATCCGTTTTCTAATTTAAAAAGAATGGAAAGACCACTGGAGACCTTCTTACACTGGAAACAGAAGGATTGTCCTGAAATGATTGGTGGAATACTCACATCTGGACTTTACTCTGTGGTCTGAATGGTGGACAAACAGATTACATCTCTCCTTGACACTAAACATCACACATTAAAAAAGATTAATTATTTGGCACTGACAAGAGGGTGCAGAACACAGTTGCCACAGGCAGTGGAAAGGTTACCTTAAAGCTACTGAAGAAAAACCACAGAGGCTTCAAAGTAATATGAAGTTATGTGCTATTTTAACTCACTGAAAGAAATCACAAACACACAGAAAACCTTCCATAAAATCTGGAGTGCCAGAGCTCATGTCTTGGGACTTCCCATAATAAAAACTGACTACCTCTTTAGACTCTAGAAATGTGTGACTTGTGTTTGCATGAATCAGTGTACTAGCTGTAATTATTAATAATATTTAGTATTCAGGCTTGAAGTGGAGTGTACATGGATGTAAGAGAGAGTTTAATTAAGTATGATAAATATTAATTTTGGGGAGAGAAGATAACAGTGATCACTCTTGTGTAGCAAATAATTTAAGTCAGTTACCTTTCTGTTTTTAAATGTAGAACATTTGGGGTTTATTGACTTTCAGCTATCTGATTTTATTTTTTCTTACCTTGGGTGAAATGCAAACAAAATGCCCACTTTAGGTGTTTGAGGCACACACTGGTAGAAAACATTGCTGTGGGAGAGACAGCATGAAAAAGGTGTCCCATCCCTCCACAGGTGTATCCATACAAGTACCAACAGCTCCTCAGTGCTCACCAATGCAGAGGACCAGGGCCAGGCTCCCTGATTCTGAAAAGGGGCAAAGCAGTTCTTTCAGGTTTCCTTCTCTAGGCCTGCCACAAGCAGAATTGCCTTGTCTAACCTGGCCTTCACCTTTTATTTCTCTGTTGGTTGGTTTTGTTTGTTGGTGCCTGTCCAGACGTGGCTTTCTGGAAGGTGTTGATGACCCCAGAATTCAGGCCAGCTGGTTCATATGGCTAAATTAGAAGCACAATCACTTCATGTAGATCTCAGTCTGTGGGAAGATTCCCCAGAGGACAATTCAGAGCATCTAAGTTAAAATATTACTCTGACTCACTCTGTGTAGGAGGTTCTTTCTTTCTTTCCATTCTCCTACAGAGGTCTTTGGAAATTCAACCACCTCATATAGGCACCACAAGTTAGATTAGTAAGTTCATCTAATTAATCAATTAATAATCTGTCCAGTAGTGAAATGCGGGTTGATGAGACATGAGGCAGCAGTTACTTTCCTTTCTTGAACCTGTTTTTTGCTACTAGACACCCAAAACTGTTAGCATCTGTTAACTAATTTATACAAGAAAATTTGAGGGTTTCATATTGTTTCCGAGAGATGTGTTCAATCTCTCCAGCCATTAGAAGAGCACTGGCAGTTGGAGCAGTTACCCTCAGAGTGCTGGTGCTGGCTCATTCCTGGGGGTTACAGCAGCACCTCAAGTAGGACAGCACAGAATTTTGAGCTGTTCCTCTCTGGACTTCAGCTCTTCCACGGGATTTCATTCCTAAGTCTTTGTAAAAGCAATCAATGAATAGACTGGTAAAACTTTTTTTTTCTCCCTTCCTTTTCAACATAAAGCTCCTCTGACCACATTAATGCAGTATTTTCTGAGTGCTGGAACTGGAAGGCTGCACATTCCCAGTGGTATTGTGTTGTGGCTGGGAACCTGACCGTCATTCCTTTCATTTAGTTCTAAATTAGAGGCAATGTGAACCAGTTTATGTAAAAAGGTTTTAATTAACAGGACCCAGATGCAGCATCAGAAGTTCTTGTGGAATTTAAAAAAATATACCTAGGATTTAGTCCTCTAAATAGTAGTTGGGTTAGAGCTATCTCATTCCTCTGGTGTAATGCAGGCTGGGCCTGTGCTTGCTGCCTTGCTGCCTTTTTTTTTTTTTTTTTTTTTTACAGTAAGTTATGCTGGGCTATGATAAAAGGATGCCAGCGTTTCAATTTGAAACCATGGCAACTAGAAGTGGTGATTTGCATGTTTGCATGACAATGTGTTCATGTTATCTGTGGAGATACAGCACATAATATACCTTTGGAACTGCTGTACCTAAACCTAAAGTGATATGGGGGAAGGGGAGGGAGGATCACCTCTATTGCTTCAGGAAACCTGGATAAGAAATTAAGTTATTTTCCCCTTGGAAGGTCAAGAAACCTATAGGGGTGTATGAATTCTCCTTTTGATTCAATGTATTTAAATATTGAACTCAAGAACAGCTTCCAGGAAGAGGAAAAACTCCTCCAACTCTGGCTCTTCTCTTGATTTGTAAATCCTCGCTCCTGGGGGAGGTACCAGTAGAAAAATATTTCTACTATTGATATATCTTTTTGCTAAAATGTTTGACAGAGAAAACATATGAGAGAGAAATGGAGAGAAACTCAAGTAACAGATTCTGCAACTAAAATTTTTAGATTGAGCAGTTTTTTAAAAGCAGGTTTGAAACTCGCTCCAGCATCGCTGCCTTTGCCTCCATTGTGTAATGGAAGCTGGATTAGGTGACTGCTTTGATTAATTTGTCCTAAAGGCTGGCGTGGATTTGGCACAACTGACTACAGTGTAACCTTCAACAGATTAAATCAGCCTTCCCAAATAGGAACCAGAAGCTCTCACAGCAGCAGTGGATCTCTCTGCCATGAATTCTAAAGACGAATAGCAAGAGCAGGGTATGATTTTTTTTTTCTCATTAATGGTGGAACAAACAGAAAAAGGTCCCTTGAAAGTTAAAGCTTAGCTACTGCAGAGTGTCCTCATGTATTATGAGTGAGAAACAAAGGAAACTGAGAAACTTCAAAGCTTTCTGTGGCATTCAGAGCTTTCCATCTTCAAAGCACCTCTCTCTTTTGTAGTTCTGCTCTGGGTTTAATTAATACATTTTAAATATTGTTACTGTAAACAGCGTCATCTTTGTTTTCTACCCAGTTCTTTTTCAGAGTAATTTAAATTATTTTATGAAGCTATCTGTCATCTTTATTTAGTGCCTCTTAACCTCTTTTCTTTTACAAATGAGTAGTCACCTCCAGTTGAGATTAAAACAACACTGGAAAGGGGTGTATATGCATGTGAAGCAGTCCAGAAAAAAAATGCCTTGCCTGCCTTTCATCTACATTCTCTAAAGTAAAAATAGACATAACTATCTCATTTCATGTATTAGCAATATTTTAAGATGGAAAAGAGAGATTTTGAAGTTATAATGTATCTCCTTTTTTTTTTTTCCTTTAGAAAGCTAATTCTAGATGACTACAGGAGTTAAAAATGGTGTGAAAATTACACATCTGCATGTTTGGAGTCTTACTATTTTCTTCATGCTGTCATTAATTTTTTTAAAATATATTTTGGGGATTTGGGCATGGGGGAGAAAGATAAGGGAGGTAGACTAGAGGAAGTATAACATTTTGTATCTTATTAAGCTATTTTTATCAGTGGAGACTTAAGAAGCTTTATCTATTAAAATCATATATTTCTTCTCCTGCAATATAGATGGGAAAAGGAAGAACATAATATTGAGGAAGAGTCATTTTGCCAATTAGTCAAAATACGACCTCGTATTTAAGATTACTTAACTCTGAGAGTCTAGGGATTGTTTTAGAGAAATATCACAATACTATGCATTTTAGCATTTTTTCTGTGCTTCATCCCTAGAAATGAGAGGGAAAACAGCTAGAAAGGTAACGAGGAAAAACATAACAGAATTTTTCAAGTCTGGTGAGCGATCTGAGTGAGATTGTGTTTTCATGACTGTGAGTTGCCAGTGTGATTCCTGCCCCCAGCCACACAATTGCTCCTGTGCCACACTTGAGGCAGAGAAGAGGCATCTTTAATGCCTGTGTATGATTTCAATCTTGCATCTTTCCAAAACATAATCCTTCCTGCCCTCCAGAATGGAAAACAACTCGAGTCAGAGGGCACTGAAGCTAATGAAAGCTTTCCTTTTGACATCCCTGGCCCTCGGATCAGGCTTAAAGCTCACAATGAGTGCTGCTACCTTTAATTTCTTTTTAAGTCCTCTTTTCATATCAGGACTTATCTCTTTCCTCTCCTATCTGAATATCCACCATTATGGCCATTAAGCACATAAATGGCAGAGTCCCCAATGCCTGGAAAGGAGCAGAATCACATTTTAAATGCAGTCCCGTTGGGACTCCCTGCTGTCTTCCCATGGCAATAATTTACGAATAATTGTAAAGTTGTGCAAAAAAGCAAACACTTTTGCATCTTGACTTTCTGTGTTTGTATGTTTAGAGTGTGATTTTTAGCTTTATGACATTATTGCAAAGAAGGGAGGAAACACATACCAAAAATGTGATGTGCAAATGCAGAAAAATCAATCATTGTTTACCAGGCTTGTGTCAGGCAAGGTCTTATTAGTCCTATCTGCTCCTGAAAGTTTTTAGAGAAGTTATAAATGGATACTACAAACTCAATACATGTTTCTCTTACCAATGGAAAATAAAAACACATGTATTGCAAGCTGGGCTTGCTTTATGAATGCCATTTATTCACAATTTGTTTATTCTGTCTTCCTAGTTACATGGCATCAGATTTGTGGCCATCTCTTGCCTCTTACTGCAAGTTTCTTGCAGGCTTTACTCAAACCTTCCATGTCAATTCTTCTACTGTAAGGGTCTCTTTCTTTCTTTCTTTCTTTCTTTCTTTCTTTCTTTCTTTCTTTCTTTCTTTCTTTCTTTCTTTCTTTCTTTCT